>JAODXP020006362.1:0-55601 GCA_027497455.2 Sardinella longiceps
TACTATATTATACACCTGGGTTCAATTATCACTTTATCATCATACACACAAGAGGATGACAGGTGGAGACGCAGCAACTCAAAGGGGCCTACATTCAATGATGGTCATATGTTTAAACATCTGTTTCATTGTTGCTTATATGACAGCACATAGTACTATGCATACAATGGCATCAATTTCTATTATTTACTTTTAAAACTTAAAAGGAGCTAGCTCTAAAATCTGCTGTTGATTTCTAGCACACAAAGGCAGGTATCATATCAAACATTAAATTAGATATCATTAGTGGGTGAACTTATTTTGATACTCTTATCAACAGTATGTGAATCCTATTCAAAGATGCAGTGGCCCCCGGGGACCAAACAGAATTTTCCCGTAAAGGCCTAATGGGGCTACATGCCCACCAAGTTTCATGTGCCCCGGTGTTACGGTGTCCCGGGAATCGTTAAACTAAGATTCAGGAAGTAGATGACGGGAGGAGGAAAAAAAAAAAAATCTTTGACAATCACTGTATGACCGCTAGCGGCGGTCATAATAAAACAAGTAGGCCTATATGTATAGGAGAGGCTTTTGAAAGATGGGGGTGTCTAGCCTTGAAATCTAGATGTACAGCAAATAGATTTTCTCAGCCAGTAAGTCTAGTAACAAGCCATGTGTTTAGGGTGGGCTTTGCCGAAAAACAACAAGACCTTTGAATTGATGTTTACATCTTGTTTGTTCCTGTGATTGGTCATAGGCTATCCTATTTTTAGTCCAGACTATATATTTTAATATTATTGGATGGCTTGCCAGGCTATGAGATGACTGAAAGCAGCAAAATATTTGGATGATACCAAATTTGGCAACAATTCCATGCACTGCTCACTGCCCAAGAGCATTGGGACTCTTATTTTTCATTGAATTGACCAGTGCATTCCATTCATTCAAAGTGAGAGAGCAACAATTTTCATAACATCAAGTTTGGCAGTTCTCTTCTGTCGTAATGGAGTTCTGTTGATATGTAGTTTGTTTGGCATTTGAAATGCAGACAATCAAGGGCTTCTGACCTTCCAAGGCATTGATCAGTTTCTGTGTTGCTTGGGAAAAAGAGATACAAAACTAAGCTAACACTGAAAAGAACCTTTCAGATGGAAGGTTACTGATGTTGCTGGTGCTGCTATACTTGCGCTCACTTGCCATTTAAGAACGTAACAATTGGCCAACTCTGGTCAAGCAAGATCGGGAGTAAAGTTGTATGCCCTAGTTTTTACTGTTACTAACGATAGTTGTTGCAAATATCAATGTAGGGAAAAAAATACAGTTCCCTAGATGTTCGATGCCGCTAACATAGGTTTGTGTTTAAGCCTTTATTAATGTGTTTAACTGACAACACTAATTTATTAATGTATGACATGGTAGTTGCAGTAGTAATAGTAGTTGTACTACCAGAAGTAATTTTTGCATTTTTGTTGACTTCAGGTTGTCGAAGTGTACATTAACAGAGGAAAGTTGCTCAACTCTAGCAAAAGTTCTCACATCAGATGAATTTGAACTAAAAGAGCTGGATCTGACTGAAAATAATATACAGGATTCAGGAGTGAAGCTGTTGTGTGATGCACTAAAGCATCCACATTGTAGACTGGAGAAACTGAGGTGAGCTAATCTCATTCAGAAATACACACTGTTGGGAGCCAAAGGGGTTGATGGGAGGCGAGGTTGGTGCTGTAGGCACTGTAGGTAGATGGACTGAATAAGTGTGCGGTGCTATTTTTTCTGAGACTTGTTTCTTGTTCAAGGCTTACAAAAACCAGTATAACAGAAAAGAGCTGTGCTGCTCTTGCTACAGCTCTGATATCAAATCCTTCACACCTGATAGAGCTGAACCTGAATGAGAACAACCTGGGAGACTCAGGAGTGAAGCACATCTCTGGCCTACTGATGAACAGAGACTGTAAACTTCAGAAACTTCTGTAAGTAAAAAGAGTGAGACTGTTAAAGATATTCAGAGGGGCAAACACTTGGACCAAACATTGTTATTGCTTTATAAGACAGCCTAAGAATCCTGTGAAAAATATAGAAACCATGTTACAAGAGCGGCACAGAACTCAATGGGCCCTATCTTGCAGGCGGCGCACCATGCCTTCGCGACTCGCGCAAGCTGTCATTGCTATTTTGTGCGAGCGCATGGTTCGTTTTTCTGTCAAGTAATTCACGTTGTCTAACTAGCAAGTGACTTTGCGTCCTCGGAGGTGTGTCGAAGGTGTGGCTAGGCGCAAAGCGCAAAGATGCTATTATACAGACGGAGAAAGGGATCCGCCAGTGACTGGAAAAAACCTGGTCTGTCAGTCACGCATTCCTGAAATGCTATTTTATGGACGCACAACGCAATAGGTAATGCAGTCCTTGTTCCAGCATAACAATGACGGCCACAACAATAATTATTACAATCGGAAAATCATTATGATGTTCAGGAAGATGTGGTTAACCACAATTTATTAGCCTGCAACAGAAAACGCGTGAGGATATAAGAAGGGGGAACGTTAAATGGAGAATCAAGTTTACTTTCGGTTTCGAATGAATATTCCGAGATATCTATCAGGACTAAATCAGCTTCCTTCGTGTCTTGTGCAGCCTGTAGACATCAATTTAATATTACCATACCCATTACGGCTCTGACTATGACTAGACCCGACGTGTGAGCTTGCTCGCTATTCAATATTTTAATTTCTTTAAATGCACAAGGAGGAGATCAGCTGGTGTGATAGCAATTCACCAGGCGCTTTGCGCTGTTCGTTCTTAAAGGGAATGAGAGATTGATCTGTCATTGGTTATGTCTGTGTTACACCCATAACACACCCATGATTAATTAGGCATCCTAAGTCCAACCTTTTTGGACTTTGCGCCGGCGCGAAGTTCATTTTCTGCGCTGTGAAAGTAGCAAAAAGCCGCCGACACGCCCCCAAAACCATATGCGCCATCCGTCAAACAACAGTTGACTTTGCGTCGTCAAAATAGGGCCCAATGTGACAAATGAGCATGAATAGTCTATGATAAAAAACACAGAACAAATGGACCGATGGATTTAACAATAGGATATATATACAATATTTCTCTAGATATTCAAGAACATACTTTCATTCAGTTAAATCAGCATATAGTCATGAACAGTCAGATATAGTCAGAATCCATTGTTTAATTTCTCCTGGTTCCAGTCTGTCAGGGTGTAGTATATCAGGAGAAGGTTATGCCACTCTTACCTCAGCTTTGAAATCAAACCCCTCACACCTGGTCGAACTGGACTTGAGCGGAAATGACCCTGGAGAATCTGCAATAGAACTGCTTTCTGATCTCTTTCATTTACTTGAAGATAACAATTACAAACTGGAGACACTGAGGTAAAAATCAATATTTACTGTGAACCAGCAAAATAAATGTAACCATAATGACTTGAATAATCCTTAACACATGTTAGTTGTTGTGCTAGTTTTAATGCACTGTGTACTTTTCTTTGTCATATGTAAATATGTCAACAGGTACTGTATGAAGAAGTTACTGAAAATATTCTTCTGTCTCTACAGCTTAGTTAAGGGTGGATCAAAGGAAGCTTGTGCATATCTGAATAATGTTCTGGGTACAAACCCTTTACTCCTGTCAGAGCTGGATCTGAGTGGGAAGATGCCAAGAGGCTGGGATTTCAAGAGGATTTGTGCTCTGCTGAAAGACTCACACTGCAAAGTGAAGACACTGAAGTTAGTGCAGCCCCTGGCATGGCAACAGATAAGTGATTATGAGTACTTTGTAACCTGTATAGTAAAGTGACATGTAAAGTAGACTTCATGAGATATTCAGATGTAACACGATGTAACACGATCAGGTGACAAACATATATGGCAGTACTGCTTTGAGGATCTCTGGACTTTTGGGGGGGACCACCATCCCATCATATAATTTCTCACCATCATCATCTATCCACTCCATCTATCAGAGTACCAGGGTTATAGCCTGACATAGCCCGACCATAATACTGCTGTTCATCCATATTCATTCTTCTCACTCGGGGGGGGGCAATCAGCTTCGCTTATTGTCCGGTAGACTCTCTACCAATGTAAACACCCCCCAGAGGACCGTGCCCAGACCATGATACGTATGAACATTCGTATTATGGGCGGGCTATGTCAGGCTACCAGGGTTATAGGATAACTGTTAGTTCACTTCATCAGTAATGATCAAGGTGTTTGAATTTTGGAAGGTTGACAGACATTGTATAATGTGAAAGTGACAGCATATAACCATGCTACAGCGTAATCTGTATTCTTGCTATACAAATAAGATGATTTTGCATAAAATGTCTTTGAGCTTCAGTGCCATCCTCTTTTTTCCTTCAGGCTTCCTAATTGTGGTTTAACTGAGGAGAATTGTTCAGGTCTAGCCAAAGTTTTCAGTTCACAGTCCTGTAATATTACCCATCTGGACCTGAGTCACAATGCACTTGGAGACACTGGAGTAAAGCATTTATCTGGTGGCCTACAAAGTCCACACTGTAAGATGGAGATACTGAGGTGAGTTGATCCCACCTCCTGTGAAGATAGTAAAGATGCTTAATGCCTTTTGGACATAACAAAATCATAATTTATTTTATAGTCAGATGGGATTAATAATATTTTAGATGGTACATCTGCCCCTTTTCTGTAGGTACTTGTGGTGGTGTTGGTGGTGCAGAATTAAAATATATAGTTTAGTTTAGTTTAGTTTATTTGGATCCCCATTAGCTGATGCCCAAGGCATCAACTACCGGTACTCTTCCTGGGGTCCACACAACATGTATCACATAAAAGGTTAAAATACACAGACACATAAATTACAAGAAGTCAACACACAAGACAAGACAACAGGTTAAAGAAAACCAGTCAACATAGACACAGACAACTCATACACAGACCCATGAATTACAAGAAAGTCAACACACAGGACAACAGGTTTAAAGAAAATCAGGCAACACAAAACACAAAACATATAACCAGGGTGCGATTTGTGAAAAAAACAGAGGGGGGATGTTTCTGAAACGGTATTGCGTTGGTGACGTCATTACTAGAAATGGCCGGTCCCCCCCCCCCCCCCCAAAAAAAAAAAAAAAAATATTCTGCTTATCCATTCATTAAAACAATCATGCCATTAGTAGGCCTATGTATTCTACAGCGCAGTGTCTACCAGATGCCTCTGAAGTAGGCTACCGCAGTTCATGTGACTGCTGCTGCTGCGTGTAGAGCGCAATCCTGACAAATTACATTTTTCACAAAACTTAGAAACTCTCTCGTTCAGACCCTCCTGTTGCTTGCGGTGTGTTAAATATTTAAATAAAGTGCTGCAGATTACATTGTTTAATGTAGCCGCTAATAGCCAAATTACTTTGATAGCTCAGAGATATGTTGACCCAACCCAAGACATTCGTTGGATCCGACGGTACGCGTGGAAGTGCGCTGGAAACGTTAACCTATTTTTTTTTTTTTTTTTTGCAACTGTGAGGAAAGCCAGGGCATTGAGCATAAAAAATAGCCAATGCAAATAGGACCAACTAGGCCTTCCTACTTAATGTATTGTTTGAGCATTTTGCCTAGATTATGCCATTTATTGCTAATTTTCTACAACTGGCTGATTTACCTAAAAAGTGTTCTCATCCCCGCGATTCGGATATTTTGCCTGATACGTTGACATTACACACATTTCATATCAAACTTAAATTGTGCCTTTGCCAAACAGTTCGTTTTCCTTTGCACAAAGTTGTTCAAACAATGTGATAACATTATGAAGTTTCCTTTCGTTTTCCTTCTCGTCTATAGCTTTAGTCTTTCCAGTGAGAAAAAAACACCTGCGCTTATAGGATAAAGTTCGAGGCAAAGTGAGCCAGGAGTTGTCACGCACACAATTCAGGACACAGGACGCAATTTTTTAAATTTTATAATTCGCTGCACACTAGATGTTTGTTAGTCGCATTGCTTGCATACTGTCACGAGATATCAAGGGGGGATAAATGTTATCCCCACTGGAGATAAAATTATTCAAGCAGAGGCAGGGATACCAAAACCAGAGGTTAGGAAATCCGACCCATCCCCCCCACCAAATCGCACCCTGCATATAACTAACAAAACAAAAAGAGACACAAAAAAGGATCAATAGGACAGAAATGGAATTCATTATGCATACAGTATATAAGATTAACCTGAATGATGCATTCAGTATTATGATTCACTGCTGACAGCCATAAGATATTGCTTCACTTGCTTTTTAAACCTAACTTTATTTTGAAAGCAAGTTCTATTCACCCATTGCTCTACATAGTACTGTTCGTTGTTTTGAGCTTCTCTTAATCGTTGGTATGGTATAATTGACACTAGTTGCATGTCTAGTGGGATATGTATGTACACTAGAGCTTGGTGTAAGCTGTCTACTCAAACACTTAGGGTTGTTCAGTGTATTAATGTTTTTTATGAAGCAAATAAGTGGTGCTCTGAGCCTGGCATCAACCTTCATCCAGGAGAGTTGGTCATGCATAGTATTTACCCTGGCTATAAAGTCCTCTAATGACAGATGCTCTCATTTGATGTGAACTAATGGGCCTTTTTCACATGGCCGACTTCCGTTTTCAAAGGAGGTCGATGCATCCTCATTTCCTGTTAGCCTCAAGCTAATAGCCATAAACGGGCTTTGCCTATGCTGATGCCTGAGCATGGTGCAAGTAAGAAGCAGACTGGTGTTGCATATCTCACTGTTCAAACAACAAACATAAACAGCCATATTTGTCATTTCATGCTTTCCCCCGTGACGATAAACGTAGTACAGCGTGGATTTGTGCAATAGGAAGAGATAAAAGTCCACATTTTAATATCAGCGGTTCACTTTCTGCAGCATGCTAACAACAACAAGCGATCTAAGCGATCTAATACGCCACCTTGTATTTTTCTGTGGATAACTGACAGACTTGCGGCCACAAAATCGGTTTATGAGAGGTCAGTGGAAATATAAGGATTTGATGCCTGTGATTTTGGTGTTACTGGTGAACTCAGATCTTGTGTTGACGAAGCATGACTTCACCCATGCTTCATGGGTGAAGCCGCTAGCATGGTTAGCTTAGCCCTCGGCTACGTCAGGTCAATTGCAGGTAACGTTACGTTTCTGACAGACTTGCGGCCACAAAATCAGTTTATAGAGATAAGCGGAAATATTAGGATTTGATGCCTGTAATGTTGGTGTTACTGGTGAACTCAGATCTTGTGTTGGCGAAGCATGACTGTAGGACTCTGTATGGGTGAAGCCGCTAGCATGGTTAGCTTAGCCCTCGGCTACGTCCGGTCAATTGCAGGTAACGTTACGTTTCTTTTCTTTTATTATCGGAGTATACGAAAAAACTAAATATCTAACTAAATACTTAACATATACGTAATGTACAGGTGTTGTAATTGTGTATTGTGTTGTAGTAGTTTTGATATTATTTGTGTATTTTGAAAGGCATAGATGGGTGACGTGAAGGCAGTTGACAGCTCACATTACCTCGTAATAATATGATAAATTGTTCACCGTTACCCACGATCCAGACGGATATTTTTTGTCTGCACACTATTTAGCTACAAGGCACGCCACATTACTAAAACTTATGTTGGGTAAGTTTATTAGTCACAGTGAGATAGACAAAATACTGTCCACCACCGTTGCGCGCTATACAAACGGAAGTACAGTACGTACGCACTGACTTGACAACAAATCACAACAAAGATGGCGGTGTGAAAAAGGTCTATCCACCTTATTCCTAGATCCCATGATGCTTTGCGTGAAAAAGGAGAGCTACTTCCGTTTCAGTTATTTCACATTTGTTTACATTGACAAGCCATCATAATTAATAAATTATTTCTGACAGTATACTAACACAGGTAGGTGTTCGCCTGCTATGGCATTTATTGCCTGACGCACCTCCTCCGGAGCCTACGGGTTGGCTCGCTGCAGGGTCATCAGCCGGGTACCACCAATCTTTAACGTTTTGCCCCCTTTAAACCCGGAACGTCTCCTGGTGGCGGGGCAGCGACCGGGACGTCTCCCAGTCGCCCCCTGCAGCATGCCTATGCGCTAGGTTGTGCCCCAGCGTGTATCCCTCCTTTTCAGCCAAAGCCAGAAACTACTTCTCTCCGCCTCCTCTGCCAGATCCTTTGTAGCCTTTCGGAGACTTGCCCAGCACACACCCGCCTCCCTCAGTAGGCGGATGGTTGATGTTCCCACAAAGCTGCGGCAGCCAACCTCCACCGGGTAAATAGTGGTCTTCCAGCCTGCCTCCCTGCACTCCGCTGCAAGGTCGGAGTACTTCAGTCTTTTCCGTTCCAACGCCGCCTCCACGCCTGCTTCCCATGGGACAGTTAGCTCAACGAGAAGCACTGACTTGTTGCTGCTAGACCATAGCACAATGTCTGGACGCAGGCTTGTGCTAGTGATCTCGGCTGGAATCTGCAGCCTCCTGCCCAGGTCGACTCTCATCTTGCAGTCCTGGGTTGCAAGCGGTGATGCCTGGAGAAGCCTTTGAGGAGCTTGCAGAGCTGCCTTTGCACCCGTCTCCCCTTCACGAATGAAGTTTGTGTATTGCTCGACTGGAGGAGGGTGCCTCTTGCTTACTTCTTGCCTCTTCCCCTCTAGAACCTCTGCCAACTTTCTCAGCCTGATAGGATGTGGTTCAGGCTTGCACTCAGAGAGGGCAGCATTCCTCTCTGCCCAGCCAGAGCTCTAGGTTCCGTGGGCAGGGGAGACAGTAATACGTGGCTCTCACCAGGAACCTCAGCCTCGCCTGCGGGATCTTCCATAGGTCGGCAGCATTGATGGATTTGCCAGCCACTCCTTCCCACGGTAGTCCACTCCCCCTGGCGTCCCTGAGAAACAGCCTTGATCTTGAGACGCTCGCTCTCCATGCCCGTCACCTCAGCCACGACCATCTCCTTCCTTTCTCTCCTTGTTGCCTTCAACCAGAATTTTGGGGCTTCCCCATATCCTAGCCCAGCTCGCCCGATTTCTTTGTGCTGCAGCCTGCTTATTGCCTTGTCCACCTCCGTCTGAGCATCCCACTTCCGACCAGTACGGATATGGACGCCAGGCTTTCATAGCCTGGTCGTTGGACTCCCTCAACTCCAGTACCAGTCTGGTCTTCTCCAGCATGTAGCCCAGGGTGATTAATTTCACTGGCAGCTGGAGGACCCAGCCACTTCCGGATGAATGTGTTTTCCATCCAACTTGCTTACCGTGGATAGTGGGATCTCACATAGCTTTAATGGCCACATGATCCTGTTGTAAAGCGTGGTATGGTAGCACCAGGTCTTGAGTTTTCCCGGAAGCTGGCTTTGGTCAGTTCAATAAAGAAAGCAACAGATTTTGTAATGTATCGATATCGGAGGGGTAACCCACACGTTTAGACAACCGTACGCCCAGCAGTTTGGATTTAAAATGATACATTTGATACTGTATATTAAGTGAGAGCTGTAGCATGGACTACCATGACAGCTGTGTATTTCGTTGTCTTGTTTTGAAATAAATTAAGAGACTACCTACACACATGGATTAATTACAACTGGTACTCATGTATAATACCGAATTTAAGTGAGGAGGTACGTAAATTTACCTAATAGTGCAGCTGCTATCAGCGTTAGCAAAAGCTAAATTAGCAATTTCAAATTAGCAGCTAAAATACTTTCAGCTTCACATGTAAAAAGGTAAAATAAAATGCTATTCGTTGTCAATAATTGTCACTGTAAGACGTTAGCAGAGAGGGAGAACAATATTCAGTGGTGTTTGTCATTAGCAAGGAAGCTATGATTAGCATAGCATGTTAAACGATGTGTTACGTCTCTGGTATTACTCATTCACAACTGCGTGATTTACCGCTCTATTTAGAGTGTAATGTACAGTTTACATTAGTTAATAGTAACGAAACATATGTCATGGTTGTCCTGTAGTTTAATAATGAAACTGAACATGCAATATGAAGTTAGATGTGATATTGACATGTTAGGCCCTTGACCTATTACTCTGCCCACTAGAATACGCAACTTTATGTGTTCCCTGCTGTTTCGGTTTATTTCACTGTCATAGTATGAGAGCGTAGAGTTGAAATTATGGGGTATTATGATAATTCTTAGCAGATGCTTAGATGGGGCCCTGTAAATATGACCGTCTTAACACGGAAGTGTGGTACACGGTCCCATAACACAAACACAAGAATTTTACTCTCATATACTCTACAACTATAATGAGATGTAATAAAGACTTTCTTGAATCTTGAATATAGACAAGTGCTGCGTTTAGCGTCCGAAACACATTGTCTGGGTTGTCTTCATTATGACATCTTGACATAACCAAAGTGACATTACCAGAAGTTGTCTTAGTTATGACAAGTTGACATTATTTTTTTTTTGCGATGTCTTTGTTATGACAACTTGACATTAATCAGGATGACATTAAAAGAACTGGTCTTTGTCATGACAACTTGACATAATTTATTTGTATTCATGGTGCATTATTAAGATTGCTTGGTCAGATAGTCCGGTGAGAGGGTGTACTGGTTGTCCTGACACCATTATGCCACCTTCAGTGGAAACGTTACATTTGTCAGTAAGTTGTCATGAAGGATAGACTGGCTGTCATGACACAGTTGTGACAGTGTAATGAATACATCATGGCTCAGTGGCTAGAGCATCAGACCATCACTCCGGGGACCCGGGTTCGTTTCCGACCCAAGGTCATTTCCCGATCCCACCCCATCTCTCTCTCCCACTTGTTTACTGTCATAAAATGTTTATGACCACTGTAATGAAGTTTCAATTACCCCTTGTCATGACAACTTCACATTGTCTGGGTTGTCTTCATCATGACATCTTGACATAACCAAAGTGACATTACCAGAAGTTGTCTTTGTCATGACAACTTGACATAAAATTTTTGTATTCATGGTGCATTATTAAGATTGCTTGGTCAGATAGTCCGGTGAGAGGGTGTACTGGTTGTCCTGACTTCAGTGGAAACATTACATTTGTCAGTAAGCTGTCATGAAGGATAGACTGGCTGCCATGACACAGTTGTGACAGTGTAATGAATACATCATTGGACCTCAAGTAAAGTCCAATGTCATAAAGGTGTCATGACTGTATTTCTATTTCTCATGAAGTGTCAGTGACAATTCAAATTGGTACCACTTTACTTGAGGTCCAATGATGTACTCATTACACTGTCAAAATTGTGTCATGACAGCCAGTCTATCCTTCATGATAGCTTACTGACAAATGTAATGTTTCCACTGAAGGTCTAACAATGTGTTCATAACAGTCTTATGATGATGTCAAGGCAACCAGTCCACCTTGGTGGACCATACCGGTTGTCCTGACACCATTATGTCAGTGTAAAGAATGAATTCTGTGAACATTTTGAGCTGTCATTAAATACCTTAGGAAGGACAGACTGACTGTCATGACACATTTTTACAGTGTAATTCTCACACCCTGAGGTACAGTATGTGTACCATTTCAATTATTCATTAGTAATTCGTCATAATGTATACGCTGTCGTCTTGACATCGGTATGACAGGATAAATTCTTGGACTTCAAAATAGCACTATTTACAGTATGTCACTAAGGCAACATGAAAGATACACTGGCTGTTATGACACCATCATGACTGCTTAATGAGTATATTCATGTACCTAATGTAGTGGTACCATATTGAGTTGTCATTAAGACCTTGTGAAGGATAGATTGCCTGTCACAACATCATTATGACAGTGCAATAAACACACACACACCTCAAAGTTTGGTTTGTCATTGATATCATGAAAGGTGGACTGGTTGCCTTGACATCATCGTAAGACTGTAATGAACACATTGTTAGACCTTCAGTGGAAACATTACATTTGTCAGTAAGCTATCATGAAGGATAGAATGGCTGACATGACACAATTGTGACAGTGTAATGAGTACATCATTGGACCTCAAGCTCATACACTGAGCTACAATCTTGCTAAAGTTGACATCATGAGGTTACACTTCCGGCAAGGCAATGCAGTCTTCCAAAAAGTCGAGTTAAATCTATTTCAGGGTTATCTGCATTGATGAAAAGCAACTTTTAACATGCAAGTTATATATAACCTAATAAATCACACAATTATGCGACCACAAAATTTTGCGCCAACTACGTTTTATGGTCATCAACGCTGACTTATCATTGCAGCCCTGTGCCCCTCATAGGTTACATGCTGCCATTCCGACATACCGCCACTCCGACATTGACGTCTAATTGTCAGAGTGGCGGTATTTCCAGTTGTACCCAGAAAATACATCTGTGTTGATATATAATGTTTCTACCAAGTACCCAAGTTAGCTAGAAGTTAGAATCATAGCCCTGTTTACGCCTTGTCGACGACAGCTAGGTGACCTGAGTAGTTTGGATTTGTGGCTAGTGTGACTGTAGGGTAATTGTTTGGTTAGCAGAAAGTCCTTCCAATGTTCTCCTACCGTGCATTCAATGACCAGGTGTCTAACCCTGACAATACACTGAATTTATTAATTAATTCATTACTTAATTATTTTATTTATTTATTTTAAAGGAATAGTCCACCTCTTTATGAAAATTGGCTATTCACCTCCTTACCAGGAGTTACATATGTGGGTAAAAGCATTTTGGTCTCAGTGTTTGCGTTTTCCTAGTATGGCATCCCCAATTTTCCCTATTTTTTAGCTTAAGCTTAGCATAGGCACTGGAATGTAATATTGCCAGATAGCAACTCTTTGGCAACTTTGCTTTCCAGTGTGTATGCTTAGCTAAAGTAATATTGGGGTTGCCAAACTACGACAACGCATGCACTGACACCAAAATGCTTCTACCCACATATGTAACTCCAGGTAAGGGGGTGAAATAACCAATTTTCATAAAGAGGTGAACTATTCCTTTAATCTTCACTGAGATGCCATGTCAGCCATTAACGCATGCATCCTCCCTGTATCTTATAGTGTCTTATTTTTCCTGTCTCTGCTGTGCCTCTTAGACTACATTATTTACATAACAATTTAATATAGCCTGCGTTTTAGAGCTTCTTGGCACCCAAAACCACTTTATCATTCTGGCAAGTTTATCATCAGTTCCAGAAATATCATGCACAGATGTTTTTACCCCTTGCAAAACAAAAACAAAAATTAGTTTAGTTCATCTACTATTAGTTTACGTAGAACTCCCAAGTTCGTTTGTTTTGGGTACATCAAAAAAAGAGAAAAAGGCGTGAGTATCATGCGTGATTCACATGAGATACATGTGTGAAACCGGCCATTTCTAACTAGTACCCACTGTACATGTAGTATATGTTTGATGTCATGTTCTGTTTTTTTTATTATGACATACATCGGCCTAAATGAAAACATAAATAAATATTAATACCTTATGAATATGAAACAGAATCACATAGGATGAACATGACTAGATTTTCCAGTGCTGTACCTCAGCCCTTGCAAAACCAGCCATCTGACATGTGTCCATTTATCCATTACTTTGCACAAAAAGGGGAGCATTTTTTAAATGACTCCCCCTGAGTGTGATATATGCATACAAACATACACATCACTCATACGGCCCCACATAACCCTCTGAGAGAGAAAGATGCTTAAATTGTTATGCTTCGTGGATTGTTTATGATTTCGGGGCATGATGGGTTAGACTACCATAGTAGGCCTAACCAAAGTGGATTTGAGGACTGATAATGGTAATAGTCATAGACTCTTGTGTCTCAATCAGACTTTCAGACTGTTACATAACAGGAGAAGGCTATTCCACTCTTGTCTTGGCTCTGAAATCAAAACACTTGCTCCTGGAAGAGCTGGACCTGGGAGGAAATGACCCTGAAAATTCAGAAGTAAAGCAGCTCAATGCATACTGTATTTCAATGGAAGATTCAAATATACCAAGGTGAGAGATTTCAAATCATCTAAACTCAAACATTTCCGTTTTGACCATATCTGTAAAAAATTATAGCATAGTTAACATTATTCTTCTGTCTCTACAGGCTTGTGAGGTCATTTCTAAGTGGAATCAAATCATTCCTGGCAGGGACTAATTCAAGTGAGATGAAACTAGGCTCTGGAGTGGAGCAATTATCAGCTCTCTTGGAGGACTCACATTGCAAACTGAAGAAACTAAAGTTAGCATTCCAATTTTTCACCCCCTTAGGGACAAATAAATCTCTCATGAACATGAAATGGCTAATGGATCTGTCAAAATGAGTAGTGTTTATATATTTATATGGGTGATTCTACCGAATTGGTTCAAATTCACAGTTGTATTTTTTTTGTTAGTTGTGTTTTTTTCTCTCAGTTTTGCTCGCATATAAATTAAGCATTGTCTAAGGTATACAGTTCTAATGTTGGGACACTTGAGAATCATAATGTGCTTTTTATACAGGTTTCGAAACATTTCTTTCTCCCCAAGTAAGTCACTACTGAAATGCAATAATATTAAAAAAAACATTCAGAATGACAAAACTTTTAAAAACAAATTTAAAATATATATTTCATAACCATACCACACCATAAACTTTGAAACGTAATGTTTCGGCGCATTTTCTTTAGTGACAGTGTTTCAGTAGTGACCTGAATGTTTTATTTGCCATCATATAATAAATAATAACAAAGAGAGACATATATTTTTATCACATGTATTACACATACTGCATTTAACTGTAAATATCCTTAAAGCACAGACCTGTGTAGTCTACCAATTATATATAATTTTCTAATCTCAAGAGCTACTGGTGCAATATCTGTCTAAAGTAAATTCTCTGAATCTGGTAGTTAAGTTACATGATGCAGGTATGTCTGTTTTAAATCTGTGGTGATGTAGAGGGGTAAAATGCCTATCCAATTGGTATCACTACATAATCATGTAATGTCACAGGCTGGTCTACAGTAGCTAGCCTATTGTATTACACCACTCGGCTAGTCATTGAAACCCCAATTAGCATCACCTATTGCCATTAGTTGTAATAACAAATCTTATTGTCCTTCAACCAAACTAGTTCCAAAATCGCCAAATATTCAATAATATTTAATATAATAATATTATTATTATTAATTAAGGATATTATTAAAAACAATAATTATATTATTAATTAATATATTCATATAATATAATTTGATTTATATTAATGTTTGACAAAAATGACAGAAATAACAAGAATTAGCTATATATTTATTACCTATTTATTTTTAAGACAGCATAATCATTATCATCTGTAAAGATTTTTGTTGAATTTTTAATTGCCATGGGGTTCATACTCTTAATTGCATAATATGATGTCAAAAATAAATGTGAATATTATTTTTCATTTATCAGAGAAAAGTTGCATTTATGTCACTACTGTAACAATATACTGAAACACCACAGTTTTGTTTTGGTTGTAACTGTTTAGGTAGTGACAATTTCAGATAAAGTATCTAAACCAAAAGAAAAGAGTCTAAACCAAAGATACTTCGTACAACATGGCTATTTACCTTTGGTCTGAGCAATAAAACACATATGGCTACAATATATTTCAAAATGACAAACATTTTTGTCCTGATAGTAGAAAATAGATGTTTCAGTTGTGACGCTCTTAAATGTCATCCCCCAGGGTTTTTGGATTTCTAATCACATTTACATGTACTTCAGTATCAAAGTTTGTACTATGTCAACTCTACCAGGAGAAAGAGAGCAACTAACCAATACTTTTCATGCAAAGTATGCAGCTACTAACACTACTCTCATTCCATGGACAAAAACTTTTTGTGTTTCGGTAGTGACATGAAAATAAGGGACATGTGTTTTTAAATAAACTTTTTAAATTTACAACTTCAATCAATAATGATTTGATATTTCAAACATTGTTTTTAGAAGTAATCGATATGTCCTTTACAGAAAAAAATTACGTAAATCTATTATTTTCATTAATTGAAATTTAAGAATTAGGATTTGGGACAACTACCTCTCCATTGAAAGCACCCTGCTTTAGTCTGACATGGCCCGCCCATAATACTTCTATTCATGGTCTGGAGACGGTCTCCTGGGGAGGGTTTAGTCAGTTAACTCATTGACTGCCAGCCGTTTTCAGAATAGAGCGTTCCATACTGCCAGAGGTTTTGGGGGATTTTGACTGTTTTTTAAAGAGCCACAGAATATTATGTGTTACGACTACATAAACAATGAAACTACCACAAGAAAGAGCAGACTCTCTTCTTTCACCAAAAAAAAAAGTTTGTTTCTACCCCTTTCCATTGCTTAGAAATCAGCAGGCGAACATAAGCTACTTTCTCCAAACATTCCCGTTTTTTATCAAAAAAGGGAGAAAATTAGCGTTTTGTTTGACAACGTTAGTGTCTTGGATGCGCGTTTTTTTCGGTCTATTAGCACGTCAAACATCGGGAAAATGTCTTCCTTTGATAAGACCACAAAAACAACAGTAACAGGGGGCTTTTGGTAATAAAATAGGCATTGTTGTAACAAGGTAAATATATGCTATTACAGGCTGTGACAGCGATAACTGAGTGATCAACATCCGGCTCGCAAATTCTTACCTGACCCGGAACTGTGAGCTAGCTGGGCACTGAAACAAGTCACAACTGCTATTTCCGTTTGCCCAAGGTTGATCTCCTTCATCTCCCACGATCGGAACACTACTCGAACTACTATGGCAGTGACACATACTCTGATCGAGTGTGAACTGCCTAAACTTCTCCGATTTACGTCTGCACTTTGCTAGCGTCATATTTAGCCATGTCATTAGCTTTCTCTACTTCTCCCTTGGCTATACCTATTAATCTCTGCTGATCTCACATCCAAAGTGACACACTGCCACCCTCAGGATCAATTTGGAACAACAATTTTCGACGGAGAATTCTGATATTTACAGACAAGGTTCCCTAGGTCTTTCTGCAGCCCGCCCCATTAAAAAACACAGTTGACGTCTAAAGACGTCATTGGCAGTGAACGGTAGTATTTCAGTTGACGTCTAAAGACGTCATTGGCAGTCAATGAGTTAACAGACAACTGTCCGGTTTCAAACCAGGACTGAGTGCACTCCTCCTACCCTATATTCGCTTCAGGTCAAAGAACCTAAAGACCACAGAATATTATGTACGGGCCATGTCAGGCTATCCCTCTATATGATCAATTTTGGTATATTAAAGTAAATAAACTCATATGATTTTTATACCAGAAGTTTTATAAAATGAGTTTTATATGCCTGGGACAGTAACAAATCATGAATTCGGTAGAATCGCCCATATATTATCCTTTAGGTAAGGCTCAGGAGTTTTTCTATAAGATAAACACACATCATATCATTAATGTTGAAACATGCATAGAGTTTTTTTAAAGCATATTTTTACACCAGAGTATGTCCTCTGTGCCAGTTTTAACTGTTTGCCTGTTTTAACTGACAAGCTAGATTAATATGGCGATGGAGGATAGAGGTTAGCTTTATCTTGTGGGCAGAGTCAGCATTGTCTTGTAACTGCCTTTGCATTTAATAGGATAGTGCTATGACCAACCGGAGCAATGAACAAACTTCAAATACCTGCTATGTGGGTCACTGATGGGTGAACTAGATGTACTGGCAGAGCAAAACTTTGCTACTGTTGGGATACATGTAGATGTTTTAGGCCAGTGGTCTATGACATCAGTTGATGTCCGAGATTTTATTTTTTCAGGTTTTCAAGCTTTTCTCTCTGTTATCTTTCCAGGCTTAACGACAGTAAAGTAACACATGAGGGCTGTGCTGCTCTGACCTTAGCTCTCACGTCAAATCCCTCACATCTACTAGAGCTGAATCTGAGCGGGAATAAACTAGGAGACTCAGGAGTGAAGCACATCTCTGATCTACTGAAGAAATCAGACTGTAAATGGAATAAGCTGGAGTGAGTTATGATATGAAAACAATAATGGATCAGATCAATGGCATCATTACAAATCTGCAGTTAAAAGTTAATCTGCCTCTTAATATGGGTGTTTTTCCATTTAAGTAAAAACCATCAAATCATTGTGATGAGTTGCTCACCACTTTTTTAGAAACATTTTGTACCTGTTCTCCAGACTGTCAGACTGTAATATAACAGGGGAAGGATATGCTGCTCTGGCTTCCGCTCTGAAATCAAACCCCTCACACCTGGTAGAGCTGGACCTGAGAGGAAACGACCCTGGAGACTCTGCAATGGAGCTACTCACTGATTTCTTTAATTTGCTAAATGATTCAAACGTTAAACTTCAGACAATGAGGTGAGATTTGCCAAAAAAATAGAGGAGAAAATGAATGTTATACGAAGAGTATATGTATAAACTAGAGATGCACAATATATCGGTGGCCGAAAAGTGCAAAATATAAAATATTTTTATAATACCGATATAATTTTTAGCAGATTTGTAACATCTCTGGCATAGCCTGCTGTTACACACATCCTGTTACCTGGCTAATCTTTCTTGAGCATGGTCCAGTCTCTAAATGTTGCTACTAACATCACAAATTTGTGAAAGCATATGAACATTCATCACTTGGCACGGGAACATTCATAAACTGCATGTAACGCTTGTCGACACCCATGCTGCTAAAAGCAACAAGCAAGCAAACTAGCTATCACCCAACATACTCCTGTTAAGTGTGGTATTAATTTTCAGATACTTTGCTAACATTCACATTAGCTAGGCAAGAGGGTGAAAGTTAACCTAACTGTTATGAGAATGCAAACTGCAGAGACAATATAACAAGATACAACACAGACCTTGTATGTCTAGTCAAACAAGTATATTTGTCACAAAATTGTTTAATGGATACCAAAATCGGGGACAGTAGTAGGTTAACGAATTTGCCTTGGCTACTTGTTAGTCATGTTAGATGATGGGATATAAATAATGACACGTGGGAAACCAGGCATGCTTATGGTGATAATTGGCTTAGATGTTTTGTGACATTTTAACGTGGTTTAAATAGCCTTACATATTCCACCTGATGTAATCACACTAAGTTCAATCCAATCCAGAAAAAAATTGCATGTGAACCTACCAATTTGTTGCTTGAGGTCAGCTTTTTCATAGCCTGGCTTTGGCCATCCCCTTGGTCCACGCTTTAGCTTCATACAAGGCTCTGACATTTCACCATTGACAAATGAATTTGTCAAAGTTTGAATTGATTAAATCGGATTTTGCCCAATCACGAACGTTATGCACCAGCATGGTTGTGTAAGTAAGCTACGCTACAACAAGAAAACTGATGTTATCTGTGCACATTTTACTTGACAAGGTCATCACCAATGTAAAGAAGTCCTTTTGCATTACAACACTGTTGTACACTTTATTTTTTATGTAAGAAATATCGATTATCGAATCGTTATTGGCCATTATTAACCAATAACTATGGGTCATTGGTATCAACCCTAAAATGCCACATCAGTGCATTTCTACTACACACAAAATAAAAACAATATACTATGCAGTTTTGATTTCCAAGCCTGCGTTGGGGCACTCTAAAAGACTGGTAGGGATAAAGAAAATCATGCTAGTGAACAGTCCGTCATGACCATAAATTAATGAGAAGATGTTCATAAATGGGGATATGAGCAACAGTGTCACTAATGAAAGTCATTTTTATATCTCTACAGGTTGTTGAACACTGCTGCAGAGGAAGCCTGTGATTATCTGAAGTCAGTTCTAGGCACAAACCCCTTACTACTGACAGAGCTGGATCTGAGTGAGAAGAAACCAGGTGACTCAGGAGTGAAGCAGTTCTGCCCTCTACTGGAGGACTCACACTGCAGACTGAAAAATCTAAGGTGAGTGTCTCGTTTTTTTCTCTTGATTTTTAAAATTCTGATCAAGTCACATGTCAAAGTCAAATGTGAGCAGATCCACATCTGCATTACCCCAGTATTAAGAATTATGGTGATATTAGCCAATTAGCCAACTTCGCCAATCTGAAGGTATTGTCTGTGTAAATAGACAGCTAGATAAACAACCAGTGACTTTTAAAGTTATCAATGCCTTGTTTTAAATGTCAGGACTCACGATAGTCTACTTTGAGGCTACTATGAGGCTCCAATGGTGTAGAATAGTGATTTATTTACATGTTATGAATATGCATGGCCATTCCAATTGTAAGTCTGTTCATAGCTTATAGGCTAATAGCACCATAATTCTGAACAATGGGGTCATGTGGAGGCAGACTATCTGCCAAAAGTCCATACTTGTGTCATGTTTTGACACATTTTAAGACAAAATTGTTTCCCCCTTAATGACCAATATGAGATGTAACCTCCATCTGAATAGAATTGTTGATATGCATTAATAGTGTGGGTAATCGCCACTCAACAGAATGTTTCTGTATGTACTGATTTACTAATTACGTAAGGATTTACTAATATTAGTACATCAACAAATAGTGTATGCTGTAGCAATATTTGCTAAAATAAGCTGTATTGTGTTTTATTACTTTAGTGATAGTGGGTTTACATTTTTTGCTCTCTGCTTTTCCTAGGCTTGTTAACAGCAGAATAACTGAAGAGGGCTGTGCTGTTCTTGCCAGATCTCTAACATCAAATCCATCACATCTGATAAAGCTGAATATGAGTGGGAATAAACTAGGAGACTCGGGAGTGAAACACATCTCTGATCTACTGAAGAAATCAGACTGTAAATTGGAGAAATTAGAGTGAGTTATGGGGTGGAAATAGTAATGAATACAGCAATCTGATTCATGATATCATTAAATAAATCTGCAGTTACAGTAAATGCTAATTACATGCAGTATTTAAGTTGTTACAAAATATAGACAAAAATGTTTACTAATTTTTACATTTCAGCCACTTTTTCGAAAGAAAAAAAACTATCAATGGTGTAAGGTATTGTTCTTTCAACTTAAAATCAGAGCTTTGTGACAAACATTTTGCACCTGCTTTACAGATTGTCAGACTGTGATATCACAGGAGAAGGATATGCTGCTCTGGCCTCAGCTTTAAAATCAAACCCTCACACCTGGTAGAGCTGGACCTGAGAGGAAATGACCCTGGAGACTCAACAGTAGAATTGCTCTTAGATTTCTATAATTTGCTAAATGATTCAAACATTAAACTTCGGACACTGAGGTGAGATTTGCCAAAGAAAAGGACTTTTATGTACAATATATGTAGAGAGAACAAAAACAATAGGTTAAGTTTGCTGAATAAAATAATTTCCAGTATTTTCCTGCTTTTTAGTCTAATTTGTAGGCTAGATCATTTGTTAATAGGTTATTAGGTCAATAGGTTTGGTTTATATAAAATCAAATAACATTTTATTAGTCACAGACAATTATAGAATGTACAATATTCAGTGAATTGCTTTGTATAATGACTCCAATGACTATACTTTGCATTGATGAAATATATTATAGTAGGGTCATCAACCTCATTTCCGTGACCATCTTCTGGCTAATATGTTTTGATTTGGCTTCTAAACACCATTTATGAAAAATCTAGCCCCCATGTCCCTCGCAAAAATGTTGGAATTTTTAGAGGCCCGAATCCAAAATGGCTGCAGGCGTCATCTTGAAAAAATATTAAAGATGTATTGTTTTTACCAGTGCACCTACAATCATGTATGAATACACTTTTTGTGATAAATTGACCCTTAGAATTGTAATTCTGACATAATTTTGAGATTGGCCACCATCTGCTAATATATGAATTTACTTTTTGACCAAAAGCCTAGAATGATGCATGATGCATGATTGAGCATAAGGATTATGATTTTGACATCATTTTGACATTTAGACATTGTTCTAACCCCAAAAACCAACACGGCCACCATCTGGGAAAGAATTTGATTAGTCAGAATCAGGGCATTCTCTCACTAGACTGCCGGTCAGAAAATCCAGTTGCATATAGAGTTATGCAGTCCAATATCCCTGATCTTTGTGATAGGAATTGCAGGTTGGATAGTATTAAAATCAGAGTTGAAATCTATAAACAGCGCTCACGCATAATTCCCTCCCATGTTGTCAAGATGAATAGGGACAGTGAGCATGGTGGTGAACACTGGGGCAAGTTGATCTGCACAGATTTTGAGGATTCGTCCAGAAATGCCATCTGGACCGGCCACTCTCCTGTGTCACTCTTGAATATGCGCATCAATGCGCACATCATGCTCTGAGTGTCTTCAGCTCGTCATGCCGCTGAGTGGTATCGGGAGCGTGTGTGTTAAAGCGTCCATAGAAAGCATTCAGATCTTTTACAAGTGTAGCGTCTGCACTCAGAATGGAGGAAGTGGGCACCTTGTAATCTGACATCTCTCTTAACCCTTGCTACATGCCTCTGAGATCTGACACTTCAAATTGAGTCTGGATCTTTTCCCTGTAGTGTCATAGCAAACTTATGCTTTAAAGGAATGCTATTTGTACAGCATACATTTAGAATAAAGAAAACATTACACTACATGCACTAGTATTAATTTCCCAGGCTGCAATGAGGCACCCTAAAATTCTAAGGATAAAGAAGCTCATGCTACCTCAGTATAAATTTTATCATGATCTTAAAGTTACATGAGAAGAAGTCCAAAAATGGGGACTGGAGCAGCAGTGTCACTAAACCGTCATCTTTATGTCTCTAGGTTGTTGAAGAATGCTGCTGCAGAGGAAGCCTGTGATTATCTGAAGTCAGTTCTAGACACAAACCCCTTACTACTGACAGAGCTGGATCTGAGTGAGAAGAAACCAGGAGACTCAGAAGTGAAGCAGTTCAGCCCTCTACTGGAGGACTCACACTGCAGACTGAAGAAACTGAAGTGAGTGTCTTCTTTTATGTATATATGTATACATATATATTTGAAATCCTCTATTGAGAAAGGTTTCAGATGTACAGTAAACATGTTTATCTTTGCCTTATGTAAAAACAGAGATGAGATGTAGCTGTCTGAAAAGAAAATTTGTTTATATACATGTATAGAATGGGCACACACCATTCAGTATAATTATTAGGTAATGACTCATTTATCAAATATAACTTCCATCATATTTACCAAGAGCACTTTGCAATAACCACCTGACCACTGACAACTAGCCTGGCAAATTTGCCATCCCCTTGGTAGCTGAAGACTTTTTAGCGGAAGTACGTAGGCGGGTAACGCCAGGCTAACTGACAACTGGTCCATTCAAATATTTTTATCAATTCATTTACTTCAATTGACAGCTGCAAAGCCCTTTCCGTTTCCAGGAAAGCCTATGGGCTACACTAGATGAAAATGTTAACTTCTACCAAACCCAAACAATGTCATCCACATGTAGAAAAGTTTTTTAATTTGACACTTTGAGACAGTTGTTAGGAATGTTATTTTGCTTTGTATGCTGTATAAGCATCTAGCAACTTTGGCTAGATTGTCAAGCTATTTTCTCCCTTGACCTGTCAAAATCAAACAAATCCAAAACAGGGACATGCTGAATATTCACACAGACGAGTCCATCAAAGTCTACTGTAGTTTTTATTGTTGTTTATGTAACGGAGGCCAGCTAGCTCAGCGGTAGTACGTGTAAATCCTCATCACCCAATTCCATGGGCGCTTCTAACACGCTGAGTTAGAAGCTTGGGCTTTTAGCTCAGTTGGTTAGAGCGTTCCACTCTCACACCGGGAGTTTGTAGCTTGCGGGGTGGCGGGTTCGAGACCCAGAAATCCATCACAGGTGAATGGATTTACACAGGCACCTCAAGCTTCAGGCACCCTAGGTAGTGTGTGAGGTACCAATACAGAACAATTGATGGGCGGGGCTTGGGATCTGACAATTTCATCAATTTACATATAGAGCCTCCCTCCTCTCTCTCTACAGGCTTAATGACAGCAGTATTACACATGAAGGCTGTGCTACTCTGACCTCAGCTCTCACATTAAACTTACACTTGATGGAGCTGAATCTGAGTGGCAATAAACTAGGAAACACAGGAGTGAAACACATCTCTGCTTTACTGGAGAAGCCATACTGTAAATTGGAGAAACTGAAGTGAGTTATGCCTTGAAAATATTAATGAATCAGGTTAATGGCATCATAAATAAATGCAATGAAATAATAATAAGTGGTCTCTATTAAATTCTTACAAAATATAGTGACAAATATTTCACCAGTTGAGAGTGAAAGTGCAGCATGAGCCAAATGATGAAATTAAACACTTTGTGACAAATATTTTGTACGTGTTCTCCAGACTGTTGGACTGTGATATAACAGGAGAAGGATATGCTGCTCTGGCCTCTGCTCTGAAATCAAACCCCTCTAACTTGATAAAGCTGGACCTGAGAGGAAACAACCCTGGAGACTCTGCAGCGAAGATTCTGACTGATTTCTTTAATTTGCTAAATGATCCAAACATTAAACTTCGGACACTGAGGTGAGATTTGCCAAAGAAAATAGAGAAAACAAATGTTATATACAGTATATCACGGTTTAGTATTTTTCCCAGAAATGACATAAATGAACTCCCGGTATAAGTCCCGGGAACCCCGGGAAAATGTGTATGTTTTTTTTTGTTGTTGTTGTTGTTCAGTTTTTTATCCCACTTAAGCCTTATATTGTTATATTGCCTATGTATTGTTCCGATATTTTTTTCCTAAATCCCTGCTAACATTTTGTATCAAATTATTCCACATTATTTGTATCATTATTGGGCAAAAGAATACAGAATACAGTTTTGGCAGGGTTCGAACTACGACGGTTACCCTTCACCCTTAGTTCTGCTGTTAGGTAGCCTACTGCTGCCGGAGCCTGCTAAGCCATAGTTTAGGCTATTGTATGACAGCATCTTTCATCTTTTCCAAGAATCTGAAAAAAGTTTTAAACATATTTCCCGGGAACCCCAGGATTAAACCTTACAGTATATGTATAGAAAAAACAAAAACAATACACTCATTTTTAAATTAATAATTTTAAAACCTTGGTGATGATAAAGATACTCATACTATCCAAGTCTATGTCCATAAAGGACAGGAGCAGTAGTGTCACTAAATAAAGTCATTTTGATGTCTCTACAGGTTGCTGAAGAATGCTGCTGCAGAGGAAGCCTGTGATTATCTGAAGTCAGTTCTACACATAAACCCCTTACTACTGACAGAGCTGGATCTGAGTGAGAAGAAACCAGGAGACTCAGGAGTGAAGAAGTTCTGCCCTCTACTGGAGGACTTACACTGCAGACTGAAGAAACTAAAGTGAGGGTCTCTATTGTTTTATTTTTCAAATCCTGTATTAAGAATGATGTTAGATGTAAACTATTGCATATATTTGGTGTTTTTGTAATGGCAGACATGTGATTTAACTGTGTGACCAATAATTTGTTGATGTACATGTATAAAATAGGCACACACCACTTAGTATAATGATTAAGTAATGATTCATTCATCAAATATCCATCTGATTATCAAGATTCTTTGCAATAGCCATCCATCTACTGACATTTGCTTCAATGTCATCATTTTATGTAAGATGTCCCCCTGCTCTCTCCCTACAGGCTCAATGACAGCAGTATCACACATGAAGGCTGTGCTGTTCTGACTTCAGCTCTCACATCAAATCCCTTACACTTGATAGAGCTAAATATGAGTGGGAATAAACTAGGAAACACAGGAGTTAAACACATCTCTGCTTTACTGGAGAACCCTAACTGTAAATTGGAGAAACTGGAGTGAGTTATGACATGAAAATATTAATGAATCAGATCAATGGCATAGTTAAATAAATGCAGTTAAATGATAATTACCAGTCATCTTTGAAATTGTTACAAAATATAGTGAAAATATTTCACCAATTGATATTGAAAGCACAGCACATGAGTCAAATGATGTAAAAGTGTCATGTAAAAGTGTCAAATGATGTAAAAGTGAATTTAAAAACACAACTTTGTGAGAAACATTTTGTACCTGTTCTCCAGACTGTCAGACTGTGATATAGCAGGAGAAGGATATGCTGCTTTGGCCTCTGCTCTGAAATCAAATCCCTCACACCTGGTAGAGCTGGACCTGAGAGGAAACAACCCTGGAGACTCTGCAATGGAGATACTGAACGATTTCTTTAATCTGCTAAATGATCCAAACAGTAAACTTCAGACACTGAGGTGAGATTTGCCAAAGAAAAGGACTTTTATGTACAATATATGTATAGAGAGAACAAAAACAATAGCCTACATATACAATATTTCCCAGTCTGCAATGGGCACTCTAAAAGCTTGGTGAGAATAAAGATACTCATACTATCCAAGTGTAGTTACTAATGAAGAGATTAGTTACTAATGACCATGAATTATCATGGAGACGTTAAAAAACGATGGTAGCAGCAGTGTCACTAGACTAACAAAGACATATTTTTATGTCTCTACAGGTTGTTGAAGAATGCTGCTGCAGAGGAAGCCTGTGATTATCTGACTTCAGTTTTAGGCACAAACCCCTTACTACTGACAGAACTGGATCTGAGTGAGAAGAAACCAGGAGACTCAGAAGTGAAGCAGTTCTGCCCTCTGCTGGAGGACTCACACTGCAGACTGAAAAAACTAAAGTACGTATCTTGTTTTTTTCTTTCTTAATTTCCTGACTGTACTGACAAATCTCTCAAATGTACAGAGAGCAAAAGCATCTTTCTGTATTTCACTTAATGACCAAAATGAGAAGTAACAACCTTCTGAATATAATTTATAGATATGCATTAATAGTGTTAGTATTTATCATTCGGTAGATGATTATGTAGTGATTTACTAATTCTGTATTGATTTACTAATATTAGTACATTAACGCATGTTGAATGCATGTTGAAGTAAGATTAGCTAAAATGTGCTGAAATTTGTCTGTGTTTTACTAATGTAACAATAGTAGTTTTGCTTCTTCTTGCTGCTTTCTCCAGGCTTAACAACAGCAATATAGCTGAAGAGAGCTGTGCTGCTCTTGCCAAAGCTCTGACATCAAACTCACACCTGATAGAGCTGAATCTGTGTGGGAATAATATAGGAGACGCTGGTGTGAAGCACATCTCTGATCTACTGAAGGAACCAGACTGTAAATTACAGACATTGCTGTAAGTGTGTAATGGAGAAAACTTCCAACAAACATTATAAAAATAATTAAAAATAGGCCACTGAAATGGATTGTTAGAATCCTGGAATTGTACAGATGTGTCATTGAATGAAAACAAAAACAAGTGTGAGTGTGTGCTGTTAATAAGCATGTGATTTATTCTCTGTCCCTCTCTCTCTTTCTCTAGGCTTAATGATAGTGGAATAACAGATGAAAGTGCTGCTTCTCTTGCTTCAGCTCTGCAATCAAACCCAGCATCCCATCTGAGGGAGCTGCATCTGAGAGGGAATACACTCGGAGACTCAGTGAAGCAGCTCTCTGCTCTACTGGAAGATCCAAATTGTAAACTAAAAACACTGGGCTTAGTAAAACACACTGGACAACACTGAACAGTGTTCAGAAGTTAAAGGAGAGCTTTGGCCATTTCCAACCCCTTGGTCCTCTTGATCAAGGTTGCTGAGTGCTGACAGTAAGAGAAAGAAGTGAACTGGCAGCTGAATCCAAGCAATGGCGTTTAATATAAGTATCATCTGATAGGCTAGTGACCAATATGGAGACCATGCTTCAGATCTGTCAGTCATAAGTTCCTCATATCATGAAGAAAACCCAATGTCAATAAAGCAACTCATAGATTGTTAACATCACAGTGAAGCCCAGTCAGATATTTGCCTATTGAATAATTATACTTTTGAACATATTTTGTACTATATAAGAAACATGACCTTAATAAAACCATGGCAGGTTGGTTTTATCTGTGAGATTTGTGTTACTAAATGCAGCATGAAAAAATAGTACCAGAATGTAAATAATAGCAGATAAAATTGTATTTTGCCACTATACTTATTTTGGAACATCAAGGAACATTGCTAAGCACTAAGTGAGTTGCACATGTTTTCAAACAGTTCAAAGTGTTTCAACTACAGGATTGAGAATGCACATAGCTAACATTACAAAGCAGGAAGAGGAGATTCTTAAATGAGCCAAAGAGCCGAGATAGAACCAATAGACAACATTACCGTCTCAACCATTCTATTTCGTCTTATAGACCCCAGAAAAAGTAACCTGACTCTGCAATTCCATCTGGGAACGATCCGTTGAAGTTTTGGTTTGTTAGTTTCGTTTTCGTTAGTTTAGTTTTGGCTGATTGGATAAGGCATCTGTCTATCACGACCTACATACGTAAATGATCTTTAGACCTGCCTCGTTGCACCGCACCTCAACCCACCTCAAAGCCAACACTGATTGATTTGTTTGTTTAGCAACCTGCTCCAAATTCTCATCAATGGAGAGTAGCCAGACTGAGCTGTGAGTGAAGACCTGAAGCTCGCGAGATTAGTTTGGTCTTAGGAGGCTACAGAAAAAGGGGCGAAAAGTGCTAAATATTGGAATAGACCTTTACACCATTGGCTCTGAAACCTGAAAAATGCACTTATAACTTACATTTCATCCTGAGAGTTAGGCTACATAATGATTAGAAGCTGCATAGGGAAAAAAGTATATGTACATTTATATATATTAGAATTGATGTATCATTATTATAATAAATATATTTAATTTAGTTTATTGGGAGGTACAATAAGTATGACCAGAATTATGAATTATTATCTTTTGTAAAGAAGAATAGGCTATGCTCAGTGCATACAGTGACTTTCATTTTTTTTAAAAAAAATAACACTTTCATGTGGTGTGGTGGGGTGCAAGAGCTGAAAATACTCAGACGTATAATCAAACTGCAGCATGTCAAACCAAGCCATTCTCACAAACGTGAAGAACAACCAGAATAGACATGGGTGCATACTGCTGAAATTACCGTTCTTGTACAGTTGGTGCTCCTCGCTTCAACCAAAGCACAATCAGAGAAGACATTTAGTTCACTTTACAGTCATTAGTTCAGTTTTACCTGTATGCTGTGTTGTTTGTACCTTAGTCTGCAATCAGATCTTCTCTCTGATGGCAGAAATTAACATTTGGTGAGTCACCTCGTTCTGACAGTGGTCTGATTCTGATTATTTTAAAAAAAATAACGATGAAGATGGCTTGTAGATAATGTATCTATTACTGTAAATGAAGTGTTAAGTAAATC
This sequence comes from Sardinella longiceps, assembly GCA_027497455.2. Classification (NCBI taxonomy): domain Eukaryota; kingdom Metazoa; phylum Chordata; class Actinopteri; order Clupeiformes; family Clupeidae; genus Sardinella; species Sardinella longiceps. The sequence continues at coordinate 29,154 of JAODXP020006362.1, forward strand.
CATAAATGTTTTACTGTCACTAACATTTACCTGTGTGTCCTAAAGTGTATCTTACACAATCAGTGTAGCCTATAGCAAGTAGAAAAGTACTTTCTTTAAATGCACAAGGAGGAGATCAGCTGTGTGATAGCAATTCACCAGGCGCTTTGCGCTCTTAGTTCTTAAAGGCAATGATAGATTGATCTGTCATTGGTTGTGTCTGTGTTACACCCATAACACACCCATGATTAATTAGGCATCCTAAGTCCAACCTTTTTGAACTTTGCGCCGGCGCGAAGTTCATTTTCTGCGCTGTGAAAATAGCAAAAATCCGCAGACACGCCCCCAAAACCATATGTGCCATCCGTCAAACAACAGTTGACTTTGCGTCGTCAAAATAGGGCCCATAAAGTTATTATATCCATCTTCATTTCACTCCTCATCTATTATGAAGGCATTCTCTATAGTCAGTCCACCCATAGATTGTTCCTGAGTGCTCTTAGTAGAATTATAATTAAACACACACACACACACACACACACACACACACACACACACACACACACACACACACACACATAGGCTACACACACAGTCTTCGTTGTTTGTTGATTGAAGAATCTTTCAGAATCATTATTACTTATGCTGGTTATATTAATTCAATGTTTCACTGAGATTGTGTTAAATGATTCATTCATTCATTGAAATGATTCAACTTTACATAAAGTAAAGTTGAGAACACAATCTTTTCCTTTCCTTGAGAGAGGGGAATCAGTCAGTCAAAATTAAACGTGTCATTTATTTAAGGGCATCATAGTCATCATTGAGTTAGTGCAAGGCTTCCACGAAATACCCTACTTTGAGGCTTACCTAAACACATCTGCCTATCTGTTGCAAAGAAAGAACACTGGTCTACAAGTCCTTTGACTTATAATAGACATCAAATATGCAAGCAAGAATACTAAAGTAATGTACATGTGATTAAAACTGGGCTGAAACATGATAGACCACACTATTGAACGAGATATGTAGCTAGCGTCAACATTGCTATATGTTCTTTCCTACTTCAGATAGACGCAAAAAGAAATGCAGACCACCACAGCTGTGGTTAGACTCATTACACAGAATGCAGACATGTTCGCATGCTTTCTACTCTCGGGCAGTTGAGGGCCTGTACACTAATGTTGAGGTAAAACACACCCTTCTGAGAATTCAGCTTACTGCATGCTGGTAGTTGGTTTCAGCTTGTGTAAGTTTCTGAATATAAAGTTTCATATCAATGCTGGGACTGAAGGTTTTGTTTGGGCCACAATCTGGGTTTGCTATAGTGAGGCCATAACACTAGCATGGCCATTCAGTCATAATGGCCTTGGTTGGAGATAGCTTGCTATGAAATATATCATATTTAAAATGGCTATTATGGCCAATAAAAAAAGCATACTACATACATAGTAGCATACTAATGATCATGAACTGGTCAATCCAGCTTAAAAAAAAAAAAAACATCATAAATCTTGCAAAAAAAAAAAAAAAAAATCAGTAGAACTACTTGTCCAAGTTCAACTAACAAAAAGCCAACACAAAACCAAGGCAAGAGGTTGTCAAGCAGAAGCTACTGCTCCAATAGCGTATCATGTTTTAATTTCACCAAAGACAGGTTCCTCTGGTGGATTGTTGTCATGTCGATCCCTCTTTCCTGTGTGAAAGATCAATTAATATAATTTCAGAACTTTTTTTGCTAGATTCCTGTTTTTAAGCCTGAATTTTTTAGCATGTTTATATCATTAAAGACATATTGTTTAATAAAATGAAAGCGCACAGAGGTGTTTATATATAAAAATATCTCCAGAAAAAGACCAACATCCCCCCTTTAAATTCCACCGATTTAAGCAAAAGAAAAAATGTGCACAGACCTTTGTTAGATATTCTGGCGTATTCCACATCTGTTGGGCTACACAGACTGATACAGAATGGAGACTCTGTTAGCATGGCACTTTTCTGATAACATAAAATTACGGAAGTATGTCCTTTTCTGTCATTTAAAAAATGTGGTGCACTCAGTCTACTTAGAACACATACCTGTGACAAGTTTGAGTCTTCTTTTTAGCTGTGTATGGAACAGAAGCATTGTGTGTTATTCTCAGAAACATGAACTAACAGTAGATTAAATGAAACAGTTAGTGTAGTAGAGCACACACCTCTGATATGTGTGGTTTCACTGTAGGTCACATTTATCTGCGCAGCTTCCCTCTTCTCACTATAGAAGCGGATTGTCGGACGAGAGAGAGAGACAAAATCAAAGAGAAAATTGTTGAGTAGAGTAGTCTAGATTGTCCTTCAAGGCCTTTACATAAGAACTGAACATTATTTTATGTCCACAACTAGACTTAACAAAACTCTGAGTTTAGATTTCACACCAGACGATGTACCAAAAAAAAATATATACTTCAAGGAAATGTAACGTTACAGGCCTCCAGTCTGATGAAGGGGGTGAATTTTTGCAATTATAGACATGCATAAATTAGACCTACATCTGCCCAGATGTCTGGCAATGGGTGTTCTCACTTTGAACATGCATTGGTTCACTGTAGATTATTTCTGGGACGTAAAATCCTTCTGTTGGCCTTGAGAAGGAAAAGTGCAGAAGAGATTTAAAAAAAATAATAAAAAAAACAGTGATCGTACATTTATGGTACTTTATTTATTTATTTATTCTACCCAGATGTTGTAGTGCCATGGTTTGTTAATATTCTTACCGGGGTGTATTTGACATTAACGCTGTTAAAAGAGGAAGAAAAGAAGTGTCACACAATGATTTCAGTCTTGTGAGCATCTATGCACACAAAATGATTTAGTTGTTAGTGTTTTGCAGTGGAAATTTCTGCCAGGCGTATTCTTATTTGTTGGTGGATGCAGAGGCCTTTGGGGAGAACAATCTCTCAGAGGACCAGTCTTGTAATGTGAAATCCAGATTTCCTTTGGATTTGTCTTAATGCATCTAGTTTCCTATAGTGAGGATTGGTAACATTTTGTTGCTCCTGACCTCTAGCGTGCCAATCAACAGACCATTTCTTTTAAAAAAAAAAAAAAAAAAAAAAACAATGTGTAAAAAGTATTTCATACTTTAAAATTCACTCATAATGCATGACCTAAAGTTCTGGGAGACCAAAGATCTCCACTAAGGCCAATACAAATTTCTAATTGTGTTTCAGATCAGCGATCACTATCAAAATGTAATCATGTGTTCATTGTTCTAATACCCACATTGTCTAAACATTTCATCCAAAACTGTGCCGAACTCTTCAAGTTATCTTGCAATCAGATAGCCATACATGGTGGAGGAAATAAGATGCTGGCGATAGAACGAATGTAACGGGAAAACCAATATCTAATTTTGGGTTTGTGCAGTATGGATTTTTTTTATTTTTTACCCAAGCTGCTATAACTTTAATAACTATTTAATAACTTTCTCACTGTCACTGCACTTTAATTGTGCTTCTCTCACTTGAACACTTACACTCTGTATCCTACCCTGCCTTTCAGAAGGTTCTTTCTCTGTATTTAAAATTATCCTATTGCAACCAAAAAACTTCAGCTCATGCGCAGAGCACAATATCGTTTTTATATGTATATATACTGTATGCTGGTGGAGGCTATGTTCAGTTAGCCTACATTTTAGAAAGCTCCTGACAAAATGACTGAATTCAATTGAACCAGTTAAAATCCTTCAATTCTGAACAATTTTTTTTCTTCCCCTTCTTTTAGACAAAAAACAAATGATCAGACATCAGTCGTGACATTTAACTCTTCTCAGGACACAAACAACTTACATCTTTTCAGAGACCTCCTGTACAAGTAGGTCACTGATCCGAGAACAAAAAGAGAGATGATCGGAATTGCAATGGCCATCATGAAAAGGCTGTCTGCAAACACATAAGAAAAATACACATAAAAACACTTCACGTAGTATTGATGTAGTCATAGAATTGTAGAAATCTCTCTAAAATCTCTCTTATTAAGAAAAAGGAAAAAGTATATTTTAAGATATTTATTAACCTGGGAGGTGATGTGGTGTTGTATCATAGGGGGAGCTTGAATTTGATCTGTGGTCTTCTCCCGATCCTACAGCATCAGCAGAAACAATCCAGTGTTCATTAGATCAGGCGGGCGCAAATTATATAGGAACTCATTAAATAATAGAATTATGAATCACAATTTTCACTTCTTCAATATCAAATGTCTTCATTTATTTCGGAACTTTCTGCCTTGACTACAGTTTTGGTGTAGGGGCCATTATGAAGGGATAGCACAGACACTCAGATCCCTCTTATGAGAATCATTGAAAAATCTGAGATGGACAAAGATCCAAAGCATTGATCAAAATCTTTAATCTACATTCAGGAAGTAATATAAAGTGACTGTCCATTATAAAAAGCTAGCCCTCAAACCTGACTGAACTTGAGACATTGTAAGGAGATATGGAGCTTGCTGTCAGGGCCAGTTCTAGACATAGACAAACTAGTTGATCGCCTAGGGCACCAAATATCAGGAGGGCATCAAAATACATTTATTACTTTTTGTCTTCAGTTTTTCTTTGTAATTCTAGAAAAGAGGGGCAAAACTTAAATCTGGCCTAGGGCAGCGAAAAGGCGAGAACCGGCCCTGCTTGCTGTCATGAAAAATTGCTTACATTATTGATAGTTACTTGGTTGGATCATGGACTATTTAAAGTGACCATATGTAAAGCAATGCATGGCATTACCTTTGACATGGAGGATGACTGAATTTTCATTTGTTGATCTCACATTGCTCGAAAGATGTTTGTTTAAGGAGTATACACAGCTATAATTGCCTGAGTCTTCTGTTTTCATTTCACTGAGTATAAAGATGGCCTCGTTATCCTGAGCAAACTCCATGCGGACTCCAATTCCATTCTTGCAAAGGTACATGTGCAATGTGTTGTGTGTGGCCACGGAACCCTTAGGCCGACATTTCACAAGTACATTGCTTCCCTCAGGAACATATATGTTCTCTCCAATAGGTTTGGCCACAACATCTGTTGTAGTTGTGAAAATTTCAGCAGGGCTAAATTCTGTAAAATATGGTGTACCCAGAATGTAATGTATAGTATTTTTTTTGTATTTATAATGTACTGATGCTGCTGTGATTGATTAGGCATTGTTTTTGTTTTGTTTTGATATTTTTTATATATATATAATGTATTTGTGTTTCTAATGTACTTTGTATTTTAATGGTGGACCCCAGGAAGACTAGCATCCACTTTGGAAGCTAATGGGGCTCCAAATAAAGAATAAGAATAATAAGTAATTCACATTTATAGATCATGGGAAATGTATGGATCATGGATAATAACAGTTATATAAAGTCATGAAATATGAAGCTTACATACCTGTTTGATAAGAGGTGTCCATTACACTTGAAAAGGCTTCATTGTCATCCCATGAAAAAACATGAATTTGAGTTAAAAAATAAAATCACATAAAAAGGTCTTACAGAAAAACTGCTGAGCAACTCATCTAATTTCAAAATCTATTCTAGGAAGCTAATTTAATATATGGCTATGGTTAAATTCAAGAGTGTAACTTTCTGCCATTATTATCGATAGACATCTTATAAATCACTTATAAGTCACATCAAATAGATAACTAGTTGACCTAACCAATGTTTATGTATATCTATCTCCTTTTGTTATCTTTTACTCACCAATCACCATAAGTAGGAGACTCATTACTGTAACATGCAGAGGTGAAGAAGTATGAGATGTGACCCCTGGGTTTCACTGACCTGCACTGAATCAAACTCATTTTTAGCCCCTCTAATGTTTGTGACAGCAGGCTCAGAACCACACGAGGGGAGATGGAAACAGTGGTTAACCAAAATGTTTATTTTAAAAAGATGAGAACAGTTAAAAAAAAGATGTTGTAAGATCTTTAGTGGAGATCATTTAAATTATGTATGCAAGCCTCTTAAAAGGGAGGTCAATTGAATAACTGTGTATAGAACAGCCATTTGATTCAGTCTAGTGCTTCAGCAACTGTGAAAAACTATAGTCATTTATTGCAGGTGAGCTTCTGGATAAATGGCCTCATTACTGCCACCTAGGGTTTATTATAAGAACACTAGACATACTGTATACACTATCATCATGTATAGTGTCGTGTGTTGTTTTACTGTACAGCTGTTAAAGTAATATAAATAGGCCTATATATTTTTATTGTTGTGTATACTGTAACTGAATATGTGTTGTTTAACTGTGTGTGTGTGTGTCAATGTGTGTGTGTGTGTGTGTGTGTGTGTGTGTGTGTGTGTGTGTGTGTGTGTGTGTGTGTGTGTGTGTGTGTGTGTGTGTGTGTGTGTGTCAGTTATAAAGACTACTGCAGTAATGAAGACCACACTCTACCAGTACTGGTTCATCCTGGCCATCTGCTTTGCCTTTGTCATTCCGTTTGGTGTGTCTGACCCCTGGTGGAAAGATGAGTTTATTGCTCTTACCCAGGGCACATCACAGAGTAGAGACTAAAAGAGATTTCCCGCTTAAACTACTGGGAGCCATAATTATTACCTCGGCCAAGGAGGTTATGTTTTCGGTCGCGTTGGTTTGTCTGTCTGTCTGTCTGTCTGTCTGTCTGTCTGTCTGTTTGTTTGTCTGTTTGTCAGCAGGATAACTCGAACTGCACGGATTCCGATGACATTTTCTGACAATGTGTATTGGTACAAGCAAGAGCTGATTCAATTTTGGTGGCGATCGGTGATCCAGAACTTACCTCACTCACGTCAGATGTAGCGCTACGCGCGTTCATCTGATATTCAGCGATAGACGAGATATTTCAGGAGCCAGAAATCCTTGAATCTAACTGGGCAAACGGCTTGTCCATCAATTTAATTGACGTACACTGCAGCCAACCACATCGAAACCAACCGATGATGCTGGTTAAGTTTGTTGGATTGGTTGGATTCAAAACAGTTGCTTATTCGCTACGTCACACCCTCTACAGCAGCTAGCGGCCCTGATTGGTCCGGTTAGAGAATAATGGCTTGAAATCTCTCTGATGGGCTTCAACATCAGATCGTTGCGCGGAAGTGCCTTACGAAAGTTACGTAGCGCATGATCTGACGTGAGTGAGGTAAATCCAGAACATGATCTGGAATGTATATTGTGTCTGTGACCACATTGCCTTGGCGGAGGTCTGCGCTCTCTGAGGGCTTTTCTAGTTATAAATATATTGATCTTACTAAATAAAAAATGTTGAATTTTGGTTCATTTTACAGTTCAGGTAACCAGTGTTACCCTGGGTTTTGTCAAAACAAAGAGACAACAAGAGTTTTGTTTAGTGATTTGTTTTTTGAGCAACACCTGCAACGTAAATTGACCTTAAAGGAGAAATCTGCTGTGACGTGACCTAAATTGTGTTAAAACGTTATACTAAGTGTGAACGTTCGTGCCCTGCATTCAGAAATCCAGTGCTAGGTGCTGCTGGGAGTAGTCCGTGCACTGATATAGCCCTGCAAACAAATCACTCTTTTCCACCATTAACAATGCTGAAAGTTAGACCAGGTTGTACCTTCAGGAAGTTTTCTGATCGCCACCGTCTTGGAATACATCACAAGTTTGTTTGTTGGTTTGGTTGAAGTTAAAAGTAAGACTACTAGATACAAAGTCTTGAACTACACTGATTGCAGTGTATGGTTTTAACTGTGGCATTCATAGGGAGAAGTCTCTTTGCTCTCAACACTGGTTTCTTGCCTTATAGGTACTTAAATGTTGTCTATAAGAAAAAGAAGAAATTTGATGCTACATAGACCGAGTAACAAATTGATTGTTACTGCTGACTCATTAGGGCATAGTGAAATGAAACTGAAAGTAAGTTGTTATACCCTATTCACATAGTTACCGGTATCAAATCTTATTCTACAGCACTTGGTGAATATGAACAACAGGAGTATGGATTGATTTACACCAGATTTTCCTTTAATTATATATTATGTTGATGTCAAAACCACAGGCTTTGTGCCACATGGGTTTCAGTGATCCCCATCCACACCCAAGCAGGATGTAGGGTCAATAAAGCTGGAGGAGGGCAGTATTCTCATGTTGTATCCAAACAGCAGCCTATTTGCCTTCTAACAAGGACATGTTTGGGCTTAAAGGAATATTCCACCTTTTTATGAAATTGACCCACATGTGTGGGTAAAGGGCTGAATAATCCATTTTAGTGCTGTCAAAATTAACTGATTAATCACGTGATTAATCCAAAAAATTTAACTCAGATTAAAAAAATTAACTCAGATTAATCCTGATGGATATGGTTCCACTTTCATGGCATTTATTATGTTCAATTTCAAATAGAAAATGGCTCAGCTATCAAGTCAAACTATACAAAGATTATGGCTTAGCTTCTGACTGCCCAACAACATGTTTGGGGAACCCTTGGGGGTAGGGAACAGGTGTGAGTTGCCCCATTTGAGAAGAATAAAGGCAACTATTACCTACTACTAGTATCAGGGCCTTTACAGGGCAAAATAAGGATCCAACATACCCTTGCATCCAAATTCTTACTGGAGGAAATGAGTTGCGATTAAAAGTGATTAATCACGATTAATCATTGTAAAATTTTGTGATTAATCAGATTAATTATTTTAATCGTTTGACAGCACTAATCCATTTTAATAAAAAGGTGGAGTATGCCTTTAAGGTTAATCTTATCAAAGCTTAGAGTGATTATCTGGAGTGAATTAACCCAAATAATATTGGTAGGGATGAGAACGACAAATTTTCAAAGCTGTGAGGAATGTATGACTGTCCAATTCATCTCACAATTTTGTTTAAGCTTGCATGGATATTTGGCCAACAGAACAATCACTGATTGGATGAGTGTTGTCAGATCATGTCACTGAGGATGGTGCAGTAGGCTTAATAGAGTAGCAAAGTACAAATACCCTTCAAAAAGTTCTTGGAGGTTGTGGACGAAAGTAGGAAGTTGAGATGTAAGATAAGGTATCTAAGCACCCCTCTTATCCCTTCCTTCTTCCTTCTTAAGGCTAGTTTAGTGTTTCCAATGAAAAAAAGACCTGACCATGTACAGGTTGATAGACTTTTATATGACTTTATGCCCTCCATACACTTCTAAAGCTTTCATGTAGTCTACAGGTCTCGTAATTGGACTGGAGGGTTAATCATTCTCTGGTCAAAGGTCATTTAGCGGTATGTCCGACGTGGGCTCACTGATGAAGCCAAAGCTATGATGGTAAACAAGAAGAGTGCCTTAGTGACTGTGATTCTGAATTTGGTCTTTTGGCTCTTACACCATAACTTAAGGTAAATAGCATTACTACTTGTTAAAGTAGCTTTCTACTTGGCTTGACATTTTCTTAAGGTTTTATTTTCTTTCACTTTCACGCAATTGTCAATTTCACATCAAATTTTATTTGAAAGTTGTTTTTAAATAGCCTACCAAAGTGCCCTCACATTTTTAACTTAAAGGTGATACAAGGAAGTGAAATTGAGTTTAGAAACAGTTGATTTACTTTTCAGGGGTAAACAGGGTTGATTGTTACATTTTGACTTGAATTTAATATCCTGCAAAAATAGTGCCTTGCAGAAATTGTCTTTTAGTTGCCTAATGCTTAATGTGTCAGCTAGTCAAGACAATGTCTATATGGCCAGGTCCGAATATTAAAAATTCTATTACCATGCACCCAATTGGGGGGGGGGAGAAGTTGTTATAGCATTTTTTAAAGTTCAGAGTCACCTAAATACAGATCCACTGTAACCTAGTTTCTGGTCATTTTTGGTGAAAAACTTGCATTTTACATAGACGGGACAATACAGGCGGATAGGCTTAACACTTTTAAAGTTGGTTTTGGTTTTGTTTGTTTCAATATCTGATGTTTTGTGCACATATGTAGGATAAATATGCTTTTATTGGACCTGAAAGATAATGGCCCCCATTTCTACCACTTCCCCTCAATTTTAGCCCTAACACACGGTTTTCGCGCGTTCTCGTGTAAGTGTAGCGTGTTCCAATACTTTCCAGACCAAGGGCTGGTGGCTTTCAGCCCCTCAAATCGCCCCTACAAATGGAGGGAGGTCGGGTGCAGACTTCGAACGAAGTGAAGATGAAATTACCCACGGTTCTTTGCAAACTCAATCAGCTAAACAAAAAGATTGCGTGTTGGCACCCGATCTGTGTCCGAATACATGAGCTGTGTCCCCCGTTCTGTCAGCTCTGGATAAGAACTTCAAAAATATAGCTACACTATTGCAATTAATGTATATATATACAGTATATATTTAATGTCGGGATATCTTAGTTTGATGTAAATTCAGTTGAATTCCGCACTGGTGTGTTAAAACATGACTATTAATAAAAAGATAAATATTTTTCAAAGTGCACAAATCTTTCGCCAGAATTACCAGAGCCTCTCATGTGGGTGATTTTCTCAATGATAATTTATGGATGACGGCTTTTGAACAGTTTACCCCAGTTTAGAGCCTTATATCCATTCAGTCTTAACGATAAACACGTAAAACAGGTGAAGACGTTTTACGCGAAGTGCTATCCCATTTAGTAGGGGAAGATCTGCACTTCTCACTACACAATCGAGGGGGGTCTCATTTTGGAGGGCACTTGAAAACAAGTGCTAGTGTTAGGGAAGAGAAATGGGACTGGGCCATAATGTTCAAAAAAATAGGGAAATATAGTAGTTCATGATCTCTTAGCTGACCGGTGAATGAAAAAAAAAAATATATATAGTGTCTGTAATGTCTGTAATGTAAACCATTTTGTCTCTTATTAACATAAAATAATCCCATGACAGCTTGTTAGGAATCCAAGGCCAATCACATTGGCCTTGTAGATAAACTTGATACAGTGCCTCCACAATGGCCATAAAAGTGGTTCAAGTGCTGCTCTTGCTTGTTTTTTTAGGGGTCCAAGCAGCATAGCTGCGCGGAACCCTATTGTTTTTGTTCTGTTTATTATTATTGGGGGCCAAGCAGCGAAGCTGCGAAGGCACCCATTGTGTTTCTATTGTTTCTTATTATTATTATTATTATTATTATTATTATTTTTATTCTCCTCTGCAAGTCTATGGCAGCCCATAGAACCGCTTGCGGGAAAATGCTGTAATTTGGCACACTGATTGGGCATGCTCTCCTCATCAACCTCAGCTAATTTCATGCAGCCACCTCAAACTCTCTAGCGTCACCAACTGGTCAAAGTTGGTAAAAAGTCAAAGTGCATTTCAGCTTATAACTTCTGACCCCTGCAACAGATCTTGGCAAGCCTGGCATCATTGGAGTCCTTGGACCAAGCCGACTCCCACACACCCTTTGACGTCATTTTTGCCCCACCCCTTTTTCCGCCATTTTGGATTACATTGAAAGTGAAACTAAATCATCAACTGTCAAAAAGCTTCTACAATCTTCATGAAACTTGGTACATAGTATCTTCAGCCCATGCTGAATACAGGTTATTACCTGCCGTTGTCCAATTCGTAACCGTTTGTCCGCCACAGCCAATCAAAGATGGCGGTGAAGCCGCCATACAGGAAGTGAGGTCATATCTCAGCCATCCTTTGACCAATCTGAACCAAACTTGGTCACATGTGACCACACCAAATGCTGAGGCTGTAAAACAATTTTGGTCCAGTTTGACCACTGGGGGCAGCAAAGTGCAAAATATGCCAAAAAAGTGCATTTCAGCTTATAACTTCTGACCCCTGCAACTGATCTTGATAAGTCTGGAATCATTGGAGTCCTTGGACCAAGCCGACTCCAACACACCCTTTGACGTCATTTACGCCCCACCCATTTATCCGCCATTTTGGATTACGTTGAAAGTGAAACTAAATCATCAACTGCCAAAAAGCTTCTACAATCTTCATGAAACTTGGTACATAGTATCTTCAGCCCATGCTGAATACAGGTCATCCCTTGGCGTTGTCCAATTCGTAACCGTTTGTCCGCCACAGCCAATCAAAGATGGCGGTGAAGCCGCCAAACAGGAAGTGAGGTCATATCTCAGCCATCCTTTGACCAATCTGAACCAAACTTGGTCACATGTGACCACACCACATGCTGAGGCTGTAAAACAATTTTGGTCCAGTTTGACCACTGGGGGCAGCAAAGTGCAAAATATGGCAAAAAAGTGCATTTCAGCTTATAACTTCTGACCCCTGCAACTGATCTTGACAAGCCTGGCATCATTGGAGTCCTTGGACCAAGCCGACTCCAACACACCCTTAGATGTCATTTACGCCCCACCCCTTTATCCGCCATTTTGGATTGTGTTGAAAGTGAAACTAAATCATCAACTGCCAAAAAGCTTCTACAATCTTCATGAAACTTGGTACATAGCATCCTCTGACCAAGCTGAACAAAAACTCTATTTGGATTTGTCCAATTAGTAACGGTTTGGCCACAACAGCCAATCAAAGATGGCGATGAAGCCGCCAAACAGGAAGTGAGCTCATATCTCAGCCATCCTTTGACCAATCTGAACCAAACTTGGTCACATGTGACCACACCACATGCTAAGGCTGTAAAACAATTTTGGTCCAGTTTGACCACTGGGGGCAGCAAAGTGCAAAAAATGCCAAAAAAGTGCATTTCAGCTTATAACTTCTGACCCCTGCAACTGATCTTGACAAGCCTGGCATCATTGGAGTCCTTGGACCAAGCCGACTCCAACACACCCTTAGATGTCATTTACGCCCCACCCCTTTATCCGCCATTTTGGATTGTGTTGAAAGTGAAACTAAATCATCAACTGCCAAAAAGCTTCTACAATCTTCATGAAACTTGGTACATAGTATCTGCAGCCCAAGCTGAATAAAAACTGTATTTGGTTTTGTCCAATTAGTAACGGTTTGGCCACAACAGCCAATCAAAGATGGCGATGAAGCCGCCAAACAGGTAGTGAGCTCATATCTCAGCCATCCTTTGACCAATCTGAACCAAACTTGGTCACATGTGACCTCACCACATGTTGAGGCAGCAAAATAAATTTGGTCCAGTTTGACCACTGGGGGCAGCAAAAGTTATCAGACAGGAAATGAGCTCATATCTCAGCAACGCTTTCTCGTATCGTGACCAAACTTGGTACATGCACTCATGACACCATCCTTAGTTCAGGTATAAAATCATTTCAGGCGCTCTAATTTCATGAACATTCTCCGATTGACACCAAATTTGGTATATAGACTCAAGACACTGTCCTGAACATGCTCCATAAATCTGGTGAGCAATGACCACTGGGGGCGCTATAATTTCTTGGACATTCTCCAATTGACACCAAATTTGGTATATAGACTCAAGACACTGTCCTGAACATGCTCCATAAATCTGGTGAGCAATGACCACTGGGGGCGCTATAATTTCTTGAACATTTTCCGATTGACACCAAATTTGGTATTTATACTCAAGACACTGAACACGCTTCATAAATCTCTTTATTGTCCCCATAGGTTTATCTTTATTGTCCCCATAGGGCAATAGGTTTATCTTTATTGTCCCCATAGGGCAATTCATTTGCAGCCAGCAGAAACACTCACCAACATGACACAATATAGTCACAATGATAAAAACATAAATACATAAAAACATAAATAAAATCAGGACTTGTTTAAAAGAACTGTTACAGCAGGTAAAAATGAGTTTTTGAACCTGTTAGTTCTACAGCTTTTAAAACAAATCTACGGCCGGAAGGTAAAAGGGAGAACTCTGAAAACAGGGGGTGGCTGGGGTCAGCTAAAATTGCCTTTGCTTTTTTGTGGGATGCTGGGGGGAGAAGTAGGGGGATGAGGGGGAAAAGAATCCTGTGAATAAAATGTGAATATCCATTATGGTTTTCATACAATGTGAGTGACAATAATATAAAAAAAATCTTTATAATAATGGAAAAGACACCATTGGTATATCCATGAGGTTTAAAGGGTGTTGGTCATTTCACAGCTAGACATGTTCATGCAAACACCAATACAACCAGTGTAACATAACTTCAATGAGTCAGTGTTTTTGGGTCATATGTATCAACCTGAAGAGGTTACAATACAAATGTGTACAGATAGCTGATGAGAATGCAGGACAATCAAAAGATTGTGTGAAGAGAACAGGTGTCTTTGTTGTTCAATTCAATTCAAGTATTTATTGTCATGGTCACAGGAGTATAACGAAATTATGTTTGGAGCATCCACATTGTCTTCCATAGCAGATAAAGTGTATAGTTGAAAGTGCAAACTTTAAAAATTTGGTTGTGGCGACATTATTAAGATCACAGTTTTTGTAGTGTGGATATAGTTTATCATTGTCCATGAGCAGGGGGGCAGGGGGAGAATAATGACACAATGCAGCAATGCAAAATTTGCTTCATAGGTATTAGGTGAATGGTGATGTAGCTGTAGGCAAAGAGGGGAGGGGGGGGGGAAGTTTAGTAGCCTCACAGCTTGAGGTTACAGGCTGTTAGCCAGTCTGGCTGTTCTGGCCTGTATGAACATGTAGCTTCTTCCAGAGGGCAGCTCCTGAAAAAGGTGTCAGGCAAGGTTGTGGTGGTCAGTAGTAGCGCCAAGTGTAGTTCCACAAGCTTCAGCAGGCATCAATGTTGCTATAATCAATGAAAAGTCACAGTAACAGCCAATATTCTGAGCAACATAATATGTTTTCACTAAATGTAGTTTGATGTTTTTGTGATTCAGGGGGATTTTGGCAAGACAGGTAATATCTCAAAATCAGGTGCTCTGCCAAGCATCAGGAAGATGTGTGTTAGCCTCATCAAGATCTGTTACTTTGAATTGACTTAGGGATTGCTATCTGTAGACTAGGTGGTCAGTGGATGCCAAGTCCATCAAGTCTTTGCACAGCTGGAAGTATTTCTGTAGGCTGCTAAGGTCCCAGGTTTTCATGAGCTTCAGCAGGCATCACTGTTTCTATATTTGATGAGAACCAAACAGACAAACAATGAGGTGTGGAAAGTAAATATGTTACAGTAGCTAGAGTACCTGCAAAGCATCTGAATAAAACATACAGGCTTCAGAATCAGTACATATATGTGGTAATTATGGAATATAAATAATCATTACAGATGTGTAGAAACCAATACATCCACTTAAGAGCACATGGGAATACACAACTCATCCTAATCAACATGTTCAAGAATGATTGTTTTGTTAAAAGATGAATGTCACATGATGAATGGCAATGTCAACATAGGGCAATGACACACACATTGGTTGAAAGTTTGTGTGGTTGAGATTGTTTTGACATGGCATTACATACCTAGAAATGAAGGTGCTTCAACAAACACCACAATTTGAAGAGGTCAATGTATTTTATCAGGCTTCTGACTAGTTCGTCTATATGACTTGATCGACCTTGGTTAGGTGACTGGAACAAGTTCCTTTGTAGACACCACAATCAGGGAGCATCGTTCTGTTGCTAAAGGTGAGGAGAAGCAAAACAGACACAATCAGAAGGTGTAAAGTAAATTGCAGTAGCAGTCACACACACTGTAAGGGCATTGAGCTACCTAGAGACCATATCTGTAAAGTAATGTACCAGTAGGTCTACAGTGGGCCTCACCAACAACCTACATGGATACTTGCTTGTCTTACAGTTAATATGACATTAGCAACAATCACCAATGGATCATGTCAATGATGATCAGCTGCATGATTTGAACAGATGTGCTCATAGTTTGTCTGGTAGTAAATTTGATAAACCTTGAGTCTGTGTGGGGAAGAGAAATCTCTGTAATGTACAGCTGGTTGAAGTCCAGAAGAAATTGGTTTCGGTGTTCCTGGCTTGGGCATTAGGCTCAGCAGGCCTTGATTTATCGAATGAGACATTCTTCAGAATCAGTAGACCACATCTGTGAAGTAATTACAAAGCAGACACAAATGTATAGTCATTTTCACCAACATGTTAGAGGACATGTTTAGTATTTGTGTTGTAAAAAGGAAACTCACTTGACTTACAGTGTCCAGTACCAATCATTCAAGAAGTCAGCAACTCTCATCCATGGATGTCCAGCAAGTTGAATTGAATCAAGTTAGTTTCTTACTGTTCCAGGTTTTGCCATCAGCTTCAGCAAGCTGGTGCTGGTCTCTCCAATGACGAGCATTAGTGGTGTTGTTTGGAATTGTCAAGGCAGTCCATATCTGTTTGAATTTAACTGGATCTGAAGAATCTTAGTGGCAAGTAGACTTTTGGATACTTTCCAATCTAGGAAGTTTTAACAGTACCTTTGGTTCACATGTAAAAGAGAACATCTCTCATTTATAAAACAGTATATCACCAAATACACATAATTACATTTAGGGTGCCAATTACAGAAATACTCACATAATGTGACTGTCTTTCTGTGATAAATTTCTTTCTTCTGTTGCAACTCAAGTTTGGCCACTTCTGCTGCCAAAATGCTTCTTAATATTATGTCCAATGCATTGTTATGAATCAGTGTTTTTCAAATGTTCAGAAAATGATCACATTGTCCAATTCTCTTTCCATAAGCCTTCTCCATAACAACAATCTTCATCCTAATCAACATGTTCAAGAATGATTGTTTTGTTAAAAGATGAATGTCACATGATGAATGGCAATGTCAACATAAGGCAATGACACACACATTGGTTGAAAGTTTGTGTGGTTGAGATTGTTTTGACATGGCATTACATACCTAGAAATGAAGGTGCTTCAACAAACACCACAATTTGAAGAGGTCAATGTATTTTATCAGGCTTCTGACTAGTTCGTCTATAGGACTTGATCGACCTTGGTTAGGTGACTGGAACAAGTTCCTTTGTAGACACCACAATCAGGGAGCATCGTTCTGTTGCTAAAGGTGAGGAGAAGCAAAACAGACACAATCAGAAGGTGTAAAGTAAATTGCAGTAGCAGTCACACACACTGTAAGGGCATTGAGCTACCTAGAGACCATATCTGTAAAGTAATGTACCAGTAGGTCTACAGTGGGCCTCACCAACAACCTACATGGATACTTGCTTGTCTTACAGTTAATATGACATTAGCAACAATCACCAATGGATCATGTCAATGATGATCAGCTGCATGATTTGAACAGATGTGCTCATAGTTTGTCTGGTAGTAAATTTGATAAACCTTGAGTCTGTGTGGGGAAGAGAAATCTCTGTAATGTACAGCTGGTTGAAGTCCAGAAGAAATTGGTTTCGGTGTTCCTGGCTTGGGCATGAGGCTCAGCAGGCCTTAATTTATCGAATGAGACATTCTTCAGAATCAGTAGACCACATCTGTGAAGTAATTACAAAGCAGACACAAATGTATAGTCATTTTCACCAACATGTTAGAGGACATGTTTAGTATTTGTGTTGTAAAAAGGAAACTCACTTGACTTACAGTGTCCAGTACCAATCATTCAAGAAGTCAGCAACTCTCATCCATGGATGTCCAGCAAGTTGAATTGAATCAAGTTAGTTTCTTACTGTTCCAGGTTTTGCCATCAGCTTCAGCAAGCTGGTGCTGGTCTCTCCAATGACGAGCATTAGTGGTGTTGTTTGGAATTGTCAAGGCAGTCCATATCTGTTTGAATTTAACTGGATCTGAAGAATCTTAGTGGCATGTAGACTTTTGGATACTTTCCAATCTAGGAAGTTTTAACAGTACCTTTGGTTCACATGTAAAAGAGAACATCTCTCATTTATAACACAGTATATCACCAAATACACATAATTACATTTAGGGTGCCAATTACAGAAATACTCACATAATGTGACTGTCTTTCTGTGATAAATTTCTTTCTTCTGTTGCAACTCAAGTTTGGCCACTTCTGCTGCCAAAATGCTTCTTAATATTATGTCCAATGCATTGCTATGAATCAGTGTTTTTCAAATGTTCAGAAAATGATCACATTGTCCAATTCTCTTTCCATAAGCCTTCTCCATAACAACAATCTTCATCCTAATCAACATGTTCAAGAACGATTGTTTTGTTAAAAGATGAATGTCACATGATGAATGGCAATGTCAACATAAGGCAATGACACACACATTGGTTGAAAGTTTGTGTGGTTGAGATTGTTTTTGACATGGCATTACATACCTAGAAATGAAGGTGCTTCAACAAACACCACAATTTGAAGAGGTCAATGTATTTGTTCAGGCTTCTGACTAGTTTGTCTATATGACTTGATCAACCTTGGTTAGGTGACTGGAACAAGTTCCTTTGTAGACACCACAATCAGGGAGCATCGTTCTGTCGCTAAAGGTGAGAAGCAAAACAGACACAATCAGAAGGTGTAAAGTAAATTGCAGTAGCAGTCACACACACTGTAAGGGCATTGAGCTACCTAGAGACCATATCTGTAAAGTAATTATGAAGCAAATATAAGTATATTCATCTCCACCAGCATATTTGCAAAACATATCAACAACCTCTGTTGGACAAAGCAAACTTTTAAAACATACTCACTTGACAGTTGATCAGTTGGTTTCTGATTGTTCCAGGCTTGGGCATCAGCTTCAACAGGCTTTGGTAATGCTTTACCTAGTGAGAAGCAGACCCCATGGTGTGTGATGTTTTGTTGTGTATTGGTAGGACAGTAAATATGTGGAAATGGTGTGTTTCTATTTCAATAGGCCTAAAGCATCTTAGTGAGATGTAAACTTTTGGATATTCACCAATCTCTGTAGGTATAAAGGGTAGATGTAGAAAAAAAACATTTAAGGCAGGACATATCACTAAATGAGCAGATAACATTTAGCATATCCAAACAAAAGGGGTACTCACATAATGTGATTGTCTTTCTGTGATAGATTTCTTTCTTCTGTTGCAACTCAATATTCACAAGCTTCACTTCACCACAGTTTGTCCACTTTTGCTGCCTAAATGCTTACTATAATGCCCAGTGTTTCACAATCCTTTTCATATGTCATATTCCAACATATGTCTAATATGTCTTTAGCCAAATCAAACATAAATAAGAAAAATCCAAAAGAAATATTAAACTAAAAGAACTGAAATAATGCTTATGCCATGTGCTAAAAAGAAAACAAAACATAGTTACTTAATTGATCCTGTACACCTTAAGTCAATAGTAATATTTTTGGTTATGCTTTAAAAAATAGCAGATGTACAGTATAAACAATAATATCTCAGTGTCCGCTTGTGATGCAATTCCTAAGACAAATGTCAGTTAAAACAATATAATCTTAGTAGGGATGCACAATATTATTTGTGTACTTAAGCTACAAGATCTTGAGGAATGTATGACTAGGTAAGGAAATGTCTAAATATAATTATATATAAATGAAATATAGTGTACAAAAAAAAGTAAAAAAAAAATAAAGGTAAAAAAAAAAAAAAAAAAAAAATCAATGACTACTGTACATCACAGATGCACAAATCTAAATTCATTCATTAATTTTCAGCCAATATGTTAATGAGTCAAATTCATGGATTTTGAGATTATGTTCCAGACTCTACAAATAAAATTGAATTTAATCGAATTGAATAATATGCTATATGTGATATATACATGTGCTATATATAAATTAATATAAAGAAAATGCATATAGTG
Organism: Sardinella longiceps; assembly: GCA_027497455.2. Lineage (NCBI taxonomy): Eukaryota > Metazoa > Chordata > Actinopteri > Clupeiformes > Clupeidae > Sardinella > Sardinella longiceps. The sequence continues at coordinate 48,704 of JAODXP020006362.1, forward strand.
TGCATCCCTATTAGGGCCATTTTCCGAAAGAAGCTGCAATTGTGGCTTATTAAAGACAGACCAGGGTATCATGACCAGTCTCATGCTGAGAGAATGATTTGATATTATACTAATTAGAAATAATAGATATCTGTATCTAGAGTCTAACATTTATAGCCAAACTACTGAGCATAATGATGAGAAGATAGTGTATAAAAACATAATAATTTGTGACTGTAGGGTGTGCTCTGTATTTTTTTATTGTTTATTTTTTTTAATTGCAGGCTTCCCTGGTATGCCTTTAAACTATCATTTCAGAATGTCAAATGTTTATATTTTGTCAAAAATTCTCTGCAAATATTAAAAGTGAGACATGTACATGTACAGGTATGTAAAACTTTTTTTTTCAGTTTTTTCAGTTTTCTTCTTTTTTTTTCTTTTTTTCTTTTTTCTTTTTGCCATCATATTTTTCTTTTGTTTTGTTTTTATGTCTGTTTTTCTTTTTCTTTTTTTATACTTTTCTTTTTTCCATTTGCAGACTTAGGGAACAACTTCACTCTTGAATTAGAATTACAGAATGGTACAGGCAGAAAACATTGATATAAATTCACAATAATCCTTTAAACGTTTTTCCAAAACAATAAAAAGTAACAAATAAGGTATGACTCATTTACTTTAAAAGACTGTAACTTGTACAGGTTATTCATAACTTCAGTATTTGTCAGTTTTTTCTGTACCATTACAGTATGCAGCTTCTTTCGGAAAATGGCCCAGATTACCCATCCCCCACAAGGAGCCGTCCATCGTCTGCCTTCTCCTTGCTATAACCCACCCAATCCCCTAATATGGACGGACAATGACACGCGCTACTGCCAGCATTCTCTATAACACACCTACAGAAACATACTTTTGTAAAGAGAAGTAGTGAATTAGTCATCAGTACATTCTAAGAAAGAGATAAGAACAGCTTCATGAAAACTGTAATAAGTCTGTACAACTTCAACAATAACATTGTTTGTGTCCTTCATGTAAACATGATCTATTAACGTACCTCTTTCGGTTGTTGCAACTTCCACATGTTGGGTGTAGCCATGCTGCTCCAGTAACTTCTGAATCGAGGATGAAACAAAGATATCCTCATTGAAGTCTCCCATAATGACTTTTCTCCCAGGATGCCTGTCGAGTTCAAAGATGACCTGCAAAAACTGTTGTCGAAACATGTCAATCTTATAAGAGCTGGGCCTGTACAATACAGCAGCAGTCAAATTTGCATGAGGTATGTGAAAATACAGACATTCAAGATTGCATCGTTCTGGCTTTGACACCTGGACATCAATGTTTTCTGAACAATAGATACCAACACCACCTCTCTGTTGTTGTTTCAGTGTTGCAAACATGGGCTCTGACTCATCATAGCAGTTTCCTCTTGGATTGTGATGCAGTACGAAACCTGGGATTTGTGGTTCTTCTTCATTCACTCCAGTAAGCCATGTCTCTGTTAAGCAAATACAGTCAGCTTTCATGAGGGCTTTTTGGGCTTGAAGGTCCAAAATGTGTGCGTTCAAACTCTGTACATTGTGAAGTGCCACTGTGCACACAGGGTTTTCTTCAGATGACAAAGTCTTTTCAAAGTTGAATCGAGGCATGCTTTCCATGGCCTGGTGTATTTTGTTATCACAAAATATGGCTGACTCTTTAAAATCTTCAATTGTCAGTCCACCGAGAGTTTTCACCCGACTCAATGCAACATATGCTTGCCCTGCAGCAAAGATCTTCTTGAGAGATACAACAGCTCTTTCAACAGTTAGGCCTTGGCATTTGTGGACAGTCACTGCCCATGATAAAGACAATGGTAGCTGTCTCCTCACACCACCAGCATGTGTCACCTGGTCCTCTTGCACTTCAATGACTGTTGAACGTTCAGAAGCTCTTTTCTGTTTGGATCTCTGAATCTTGCCAACATTAGGGTCTTCAAACTCCACATGGATAGCTGCAGGAAGATCATCAACTTCTTTTCCTGGAATGATGTCTACAACTGTACCACATGCACCATTCACAAGTCCATCAGACACATCTATGTTCTTCTTCAGCATCACCCTTGCTCCAACACCCAAAGACACACACACTGGCAAGCATGAATTGAAAACTTTTCTATGAAAACCAACTTTACGTTCCATTCTTCCAGTTTTGGGGTTGCGTACAAAATCGTGGGCGTGTATGCTGATGGCATCAGGGCAAGTTTCTTGCAGTCTTTGAACATTGTAATCATCAACCTGAGCGTTTGTTGCATATATGTGGATATCTGTACTTTCCTCTCCAGTTTCACATAGTTCAAGGGTGAGAATATCATCAGCACTGAGTGGCTCGTTCTTCTGATGAACCCGTAGGCGATTAAGCATTTCTGCAAATGCTGTGTTTTCTTGTCTAACAACTTTAGTTAGTTCGGCAACTTCAAAGTTGTCTTCCCACAGGTTGAGTCCTTTGTTGTCAGCAAAAAGAGGTGAACCTTTCACTGGTTTTAACTGATAAAAGTCTCCCACGCAGATTACAGACACATTTGCAAACAGGGAATAATCACCAGTCTGTTTGATCTGACGCAGTCTGCCATGAATGTAGGACAGAAGACGATGGTCCACCATAGACACCTCATCGATGATCAGGATGTGCAAGTTGCTCATTTTGGTCCGCAATGAATTCACTTTCTCATCGCCTAGTGGTTGATATGGTAGACTGACATTTGCACCAATGGAGAAAGTGTTGTGAATTGTTGCAGCACCAATGTTATATGCAGCCACACCTGTGGGCGCAGTTAGAAGCACTGTGAGGTCGTCTGGGTTTTCAGTAATCTGTGACAGCAGCCTTGTAGATTCATAGTGTATAGCTCTAATTAAATGGCTTTTCCCTGTTCCTGCTCCACCAGTGATGAATAATCTCAGAGGTTCCGGGTTCTGTCCAAACAATTTCTTCAAACACCACTTACGAACAGCATAGAATATGGCAGATTGTTCTTCGTTTAGTGATTGCAATAAATGCAGAGCATCTTGTCTGGGCATTGTCACATGGTTTGTTTCCAAAGTACAAGAAGTTTGAGGATTTGCTGTCAGGTCAGGAATGAGCTGGTCATCATCACCTTCGTCATCTACAACTTTATCTTTCATCAGATCCAAGCAATCGAGGTGCTCTCTCTCTGTCTCAGGACATATCTGCGCCCAGGCGTCTTCCAAATCAATGTTCTCTTCAAGCATTTCTTTAGCTTTGTCGATTTCGTCACTCTCTTTCTCAAATAAAGCTTTGTTAGAATCCACAATTGTTTTAACTCTTTGAATACCTCTGCCACAGTTCACCGCACCATTCTCATAGAAATCCTCATGCTTTTCAAACTGCTCTGGTAGGAGATGACTCTCATCATAGTGAGGAAGAAAGAGCTGAAGCAGTGAACGGAAGTACTTCTCTGGGTTTCGAGTAGGAGAAAATCTGGGGTACCGCACGACAGCAGGTTTCGTCCGGGTCCTTTTTTTCACAAATCCACAATTGTTGCTGAGCTGTACCACATCATGTGCATCTGCGGACACTTGTGACTTTGAAAGAACCCTGTATTCAGAACAGAAACTGGCGAGGCATAATTCTTCAAAGTCTGCAGTGTGAGGTCTGTTCATATATCTCTCAATCACATTGGTCATCCAGATGCTACCTTCTTCATCAGACTGTTCTTGCTGAGCTCTCGCTTGGAGAACATGCAAAGGCAAACTCATCCTAACAGGATTGTCACCGACAGGGATGAACTGTACATCACGAGAGCATTCCTTCAAGTGCATGTGTGTTAGTCGGTACACTGCCTCTTGGGCTGAAACTTCCCTGTTGTGCAGGTACACGCTTCCAAGCTGTTTAAATGATGCTTTGGCATCAAGATTCCCATTCATGGCTTCATCTTGAGCACGTTGTAACAGCAAACCGAGCTCCTGTTCATTTTTCGTGATATACGTCAACACATAAACCACAACAGAAAAAGCATCAGTGACATACTGGACGTCAATGTTACCTTGCCAAGCACGCAGTAAATCCTTGTTGTACTGGTTGACCCAAATGTCTCCAGGGTTCCGTTTGAGCACAATGCTTTTCTTTTTGGTGCATGTCTTGTAGGCCCTTTCAAACAAGCATTGATCTATGCCAAGCGACTCAAAAAAAGCATCTGCAGAATCGAAATTCATTTCAGGCTTGGTAAGCTCAGTTTTCACTTTCTTAAGGACTTCACTTGCCCATGCATTGTCGTCATTGCCATTCAAATCCTCAGAATTCTCGCCTCCTGTGATGAAAGTACGGCTTGATGGTGGACGTGGAAAATTGAACCTGCACACTGTGTTTTTCTTGCGGCAAGTCTTAGAGTGCCTCTTACTGTGTTTTTGCACGCTGTTCACAACCTCATGAAGCTCTGCATCAGTTTCTGGTGGAGTCTCACAAGTGATGTATGTGTCTATGAAATGTGCCACTTCAGCATCACTATCCTTACCAATCTTAGGAGCATTTTCAATCCAGAACAGAGCAGTGTATGTGAGGCGACCCGCGTTGCTGGAATTCAACTCGGTAGAAGTAGTCTGTGACTTTGCCTATAGGGTTAGATGGTGATAAAATCACATCACGAAGGAAACAGTGCCATCTGTGGTCAAATAGTCTTGCTGCCGTCACCGGGTTTCTTCGTATGAGTCCACATTTATCTGACCAGTCAAGGTCCTCGACATGTGTTTCCTTTCCTTCTATTCTTAGAATAGAGCTCAGCATCTCAGGCCATCTTAAATCTGCAGAGCTGAACGAACAAAAAAAAGTCGGTATGGATAACTGACGGATGCAAGCAAAAAGATCCTTCTGAGCTGCCATCCAATATGGAGGTGTGCCACGAATTCCTCGTAAGAATTTGTAACCCTCATCATTGCATAGTAGTTCCCTCAGTGAGTCCGAGTTCAACAACATGTCAGCCGATGCTTCTTTCACAGAGGACTTGCCGCCACCTTTGCGTAATGCAACTGATACACTAGACACAACTTGTTGCACCTCTGATAAGTATTGTGCATAGAAAATGAAATCAGTGTTTTGTGCAAAGCGTCCATCTGCATTTAGAATGCGTGTATTCAGGTATCGTGACAAGGTGATTTTAGACTCTCTTTCATCATGAAATGTTGGTCCGCCCAGTGGATACAAAGCTGGGAAAGTTGTGCCCTCACTTTCCTTGTTAGCCAATAATCTTATGGGACTGTTACTCTGACAAGGTGCAATGTTCAGTATATCCTGAAAATTCTGATCAATGATCTCTGAACCCAAATCAACTGGTTGGAACGATGTATCTGACAAAAGCCCACTCTGGTCCTTTATGTAAGTCAGGTCCTCCTCTGCTTCCTCTTCAGGAACATTTTCACCATCATCATCATCAGCAACTTCCTCATTCACATTTTCCTCCTCATCTTGATCAGTGCCATTCAGTGTGTTTATCCATTCCTCATTCAAGGTCACGTCATTGTACCACTTATTGTTTGCTATTAAATACCTCAATGCATTTCGAACACGATCAGTGTGAACATGCATGTACTCATAATGACCTTTGTATGTCAATTTACGTTTCAGTTTAACTCTTATCATTTTGTCATCACATTCGTTTCTTGGAAGTAAATTTGTGACATCTGTGGTATTCACAGGAACAGACACACATGGACCATGGCAAGCTCTCTGACGGCCTCGTGGCAAACACAATAGCTTCATGAAGGGAATGTGGCGTGCAATAAGATGCTGTTCCAAAGAGTTCAAACATTTCAGTTGTGGTGGAATTTCTTCCAAATGCATGTTGTTGGTGACACTCTCCTCAGGAAGTTTTCCTGCAAGTATTTTGCGGTGACATGTATAGCATATCCATAATTTGCTTGACGGACTACCAGACATATGGCATTCTTGTTCACAGTACACATCACACACATGCAAGTATTTAAGGGTAATGCATCTATTAGCAAGAGCAACAACCTCTGCTCGTTTGCTTTCATAGCAATGTCTTTTACACTCTATGACCTGTTTCCTAAAGAGTAAACGATGGCAGACTGAACAAACATATTCAGGACCACGGATGACCTCTTGACGAAAATAACCAATAGCAGCATCTATGTCTTGCTGTTTCTTTTGCCACTTTGCACGACTTTCACAACTTGTTTTAATTTTCTTTGCTTGTGATGTCTTTGTTTTCGTGGTATTTTCTCTTGTTGTCATCTTTGATTTTGTTCTGGAAAATCATATTTTTCCTGTACTTCATGTGACTAAAACGACGGACAAGATACTGAAATTTCCTGTTGTTTCGATACTTAGCTTTTGGAAAAGTAACGCACAGAATTTGTGAAATTTATGGTTTGTTTTGTATTTAGTCTGAGAGTAAGCTCGAACAAACCCTGAAATGCACAGTTTGTTTTGTACTTAGCCTTGGAGTATGCCCGAAGAAAATCTAATGTTTTATTTGTTTTATATGTTTGCTTTGAACGCTGTCGTACCCGTGATTTCACTGAGGGATTATCTCTGTATGGCATTTTCGAATACTCATTTTTCAGTGTACTGTATATGGAATCTGTATTATATTTATTCTGGTTATATGCAAGCTTTCTCTCTCTGTAAGCACTGTCATTGTGATATCGCTGGCGCTTTTCTTTTGCTTTGACATCATCTGACTTCTCTGTCATTTTTCTTTTACGCTGTGGCCTCGAGTTGTCCTGAGTCTGTACAGGTTGGCAAGTTCCAGCACAAAGGGTTGCTGTATGTTTGTGTTTAACACATGTAACAACTTCATAATGATTCCCTGTGTGATTCAGATAGATGCAATTCTCTCTACATGACTGTGAATCTGTAGGCCTGTGCATGTTCCATTTACCATCATTAAAAGTAATTATGGTTGTCT
>JAODXP020006366.1:0-56183 GCA_027497455.2 Sardinella longiceps
TGCATCACAATGCTTTCTGACCTGGTATGGGCTTGACATGTCCTAGTGGGAATTTTCATAGTGACCCGACGTATTTTTAGACTGTGTGAAGTAGCAGATTAGCAGCCCATAGTCTCATGACTGGCCAAATCATATTCCTATGGTCTCTGTGCTAGCCTAATTACAAAAGGCCGCATTTTCTCCCGACCATGGAAAAGATAAAAGGGCTAACTGACTGGGCTCTCACATGGGCTCTGTACCGGTACATGTGTTGTTGTCTGTAAGCTATTCCAGTGAGATTGACCGACTGAAGAAATGCAATGTGGGGCATAAAGATATCGTCCTCAAAAATAAATAAGCCCATGCTGCCAAATGTGTCAAACTCAGGGACATGTTTGCTATGGTCAGCGTCTGGCATGCACACAGAGCACAGTGGATAGGAGGAGACACATGGGAGTGAATTTAGGACTGCTTTCAAAACATTTTGTTTTAAACTCTTGATAAAACAGACAGAAACAGAAGTGGTAGTGGCTGAAAACTGAATGAACATTTAGTTTGAGATGAGGTAATGGGCTACATGTATGAAATGCTCTTTTTTAGTATAGCTCATTGCACAGTGAAAAGACATCATACAACTTAGACTGAGTGTAAAGATGAATCATTAAATGTATTCATATTCATCAGTTAATAATATGCTGTTTCTTTTTTTATTATTCTGAATTTACAATCAATTATTCGATGGGTCTATTAACTCTCCCTATTACACACAGGTGGTGATGTGGCTTTATAGCAATTTGTTTGAATTCATCAAGGCATTTGTGTGCATTGTGCAGAGATGTTCAACAAAGATGATAGTTGTGACTAAATCTGTACCCTTTAGCATCCCATGGGTTTCTCAGTGACATAATTTTGTTTATTTCTGTTTTCCATTTTTTCAAAGGTGACTCTGGTGGTGCACTGTTTACCGAACAGAATACCCGCTCAGTACAGGTTGGAATATATTCCAATGTAGTTTATACTAAGGATACCAGTGCTAGATAAATGACTATGTGGTTCTGCATGACTGAATTTTGAGGAAGATGTGTTACAATTTTTCTCCTTTTTTAAAGGTTGGCGTGGTGAGCTGGGGTGTGGAGGATATCTGCGACGGTAACACTGTTGTAAATTCCCGTGAACATACTAGAGATTATCACATCAACCTCTTTAAGGTGCAGCCTTTCTTGAGGAAGTATCTGGGAGAGCCCAAAGAAGGTTATACTCAACTAACCTTTATAGATTAGAGTTTGTGTGTCTTATCTGATTTATATTACTTTTAGTAACAATGTATTGACTATGATTTTTTTTAAGAGTATAATAGATTTTCTGATACATTAAAACACCAAAACAACCATTTCTTTGCTGTTATTTTCAATGTCTTTGTGGAGTATGGATATATGATGCTATTCAATTAAAGGCTGCAAGAGGAAATGTGTGTCATTATTTTTTTCTGGCAAACAGTAGCAAATTACATTGACAAAATTAGAAAATTGGAACCAGTGCATTTTGCTCATACTGGATGATGATGATTGTGGTGGTGGTTGTTATATTATTATTATTATTTACTATTATTATTATATTAATATTAATATACAGTAGTTAGCAGCTAATCCTTTGAGAAACGGATGCCTAAACAGCGGAGATGTATCTCCCACTTAGCACATTGGAACAAGCCAATGACTGGTGACTAGTGATTGGTCAAGTAGCTAAGGTCAGTGAAAATTGTGAACTCAAATAAGTGCAGATCGGCTACAATATACATGTAGTTATTTCTTTATAACAGCACACATACAGTACAGACCAAAAGTTTGGACTTTTCAATGCCATCATTCAATGCGATTCATTTATTTCCAGGACAATTTATATTGTAGATTCTCACTAAAGGCATCAAAATTATAAATGAACACATATGCTTAACAAAAAAGTGTGAGATTATGACAAACTTTTGGACCTGAACCCAATCAAGATGGTTTGGGGTGAGCTGGACCGCAGAGTCAAGGCAAAAGAGCCGGCAAGTTCTTAGCATCTCTGGGAATGAATAACTCTTCAAGACAGTTGGAAAACCATTTCAGGTGACTACCTCTTGAAGCTCATCCAAAAAAAATAAAAAGAATACAAAGCAGTCATCAAAACAAAAAAAGGATACTTCTATGAAACAAGAGTATAAAACAAGTTATTTCACGCTTTTTTTTTATTAAGTACATAATGCCACGTGTTCATTCATAAGTTTGTTTATTTTGTAGATTGTCACTGAAGGCAACAGTCATGAAAATAAAGTCAATAATTTAATGGGAAAGTGTGTCCAAACTTTTGGTCTGTACTGTACTTTAGATGAATTGCCACTATCAGACTGCTGCCTCATTAGAAAGATTAGGTTGTGACCAAACATGTCATGAGAGTATTAAATTCAACCACAGTACATACAGAAAACATATGAGCCAAAGGTTTTCACAAGAAAACTAATGCCCTGTCCCATTACTACCACTTCCCCTCGATTTTAGCCCTAACACTCCCAGTGTATCCCAATACTTTCCAGACCGAGGGCTAGTGGCTTTCAGCCATTCAAATAGCCCCTTCAAACGGAGGGAGGTCTGATGTAGACTTCGAACGAAGTGAAGATGAAATTACCCACGATTCTTTGCAAACTCGATCTGTGTCCGAATGCACGAGCTGTGTCCCCATTCTCTCAGCTCTGGATAAGAACTTCAAAAATATAGCTATTATTGCAATTAAGCATGTATATATATATATTTAGTTTGATTTAAACTCTGCACTGTCTGGTGTGTTAAACATGACGATTGATATTTTTCAAAGTGCCCAAATCTTTCACCAAAATTACAAGGACATCTCATGTGGGTGATTCTCTCAATGATAATGATGGATGACGGCTTTTGAACAGTTTACCCCAGTTTAGAGCATTATATCCCTTCATATCAGTCTTAATGGTAGATGCGTAAAACAGTGAAGGCGTTTTTACGCGAAGTGCTGTCCCGTTTCGTAGTGGGAAAACTGCACTTCTCACTACACAATTGAGCGGTGTCTCACTTTGGAGGGAACTCGAAAACAAGTGCTAGTGTTAGGAAAGAGTAATGGGATCGGGCCATTTCTCTTGTTTACAGAGGGTTACTCAAGATGGCAGTTCATGGCAATTACTAGGTCAGCTTTGACTATAGAGAAGAAAATGGTTCCAGATCAGGCCAGGAAAAATGTGGATTTCAGTCAGTTTTGCCCTAGACATGGATTTATTTGCATGTTTATTTAATTATAGAGTAGGCAGGCTACACTTTAAAAAACGATTTGTAATGGTTACTTGAAAAATGTGTGGAAACTCGTTGCCTCAAATGAGTTAAGTAACTATAACTTATCTTTATCAAGTTAAAAGCACATAACATCTAAAAAGATAAGTTATAGTTACTCAACTCATTTGAGGCAACGAGTTTCCACTCATTTTTCAAGTAACCATTACAAATCGTTTTTTACAGTGTACTATTGATTGACAAGGTGTAATTTTACAATGTTCATAAATTAGATCATTTTTTGGATTGTCCTGCAGCAGGGTTGGGTTTGTAACTTGTGCTAGACATTCATAGGATGTTTGTGAATGTGTAGGCCTACTACTACGCTAACACAATTACTTTGATATAGAGTTTTTTGATATAGAGTTTTTGATTGAATTTTAGTTAGATTAAATGATCTCATGCATTATCCTACTGTTGCATGTTTTGTTTCAGACTGAGATTTCTGTGATTGTTATTAAATTTCCGAGACAATCCGGTACATTAGCCTACTAGCCTGGCTTTGGCCATCCCCTTGGTCTATGCCTTTAGCTTCGTAGCCTACAAGGGTTTGGGATCGCACCCATTGAAGAACGATTGCAAGCTGGAGGTGTGTAGAAGTTTGAAACTATTTAATCTGATTTCACCCAATCGCTAACGTTATACACTAGCTTGGTCGTGAAGTAAGCAGTCCTACAACAGCAGAAACCTGACGTAATCTTTAACAACTCCCGATACTGCTTGCTTTTTAGCATTGCTCGATGCAAATGATGCCAATGGCCAGAATGCCAGATGGAGTTGTGGAGGGAGATTACTGTATTTATTTAGTGCTGTTGTGAAATGGCCTCCGAAGGTAAGGCTGTCATTTTGAACAAATATCATTCATCATTGCGCAATGTTGCTTTCGGGAAAGGCATCCAAGGCCTAGATGAGCTCTTAGTTAAACAGTTACTAGTGTAGGCCCACATTCTCGTTTAGAAAAAAAAACAGAATCCTGTTGTCTCCTGAACTACTATGATAGTGTATAGTGTCAGTAATATTCAGCACCGACTCAGCATGGCGAAAACATGTGTGTTAAGTTTATTTACTCTGATCATACTGCCTCCTCATGTATTAGGTAAGTCCTGACAAGAAAACAAAAACTTGCTACCAGAATTCTTTATGTGGAAATCCTTCTATATACAATTATTGCGCTGTTTTGTACACCCTTTTTCAAGCCATTGTAGAAATTATCTTCCTTCTATCCATGAGTAGTCAGTTGCATTTTGTACATTTATTAATCCTTTTTATCATTTCATATATGTGGATTCATCTTGAAATCAAGATTTGTAGTTCATTATTTGTATTTGTATATGGGCAATTTCAGTGTTCTGGATCAAGCATAGCCATCTTTATTGTACTGTAACTCTACAATTAAATGCAGCAAATCCATACATTTCACCCATCAGCCCATTGTGTGCACACTATAGCATAAAAGTCTGTGTCATTCTTGCAAAATATTTGCAAGTCTATCTATCATTATTCTATCTATCATTTTCTTTCAATCCACTCCTCAGGGGCTCTTTCTGTCTCTCTCTGTTCTGACGAGAACCTGGCCATTGAAGGTGGGCACTATACCCTAAGTAAAGCCTTCGAGGATGGCAGCATTCTTGTCTACCACTGTCCTTATGCATACTATTCTCCTGTTAGAAGTCGACGTTGCCTTCAAGGGAAGTGGGATCCTCCTCCAAAACATTCTAGGCCGACAAGACCTGGCATGCAATGCAAATGTATGTACTGTTTAAATGTATGCAGAGTATACACAGTATGTTTCTATGTATGTATGTATGTTTCTACACTATGTACTTGTATGTACCTATCTATCTACATAAACACACACACAAACACACATTCAACTATGAAGTTTTATTGATTTTCTTGAAATGTTTCCAATGTAAACATTTGCTAATTTAATTTCGACTATTTTAAAAGGCTTTTAAAAGACAGAATAATGTGTCTTTGGCTAGCCTATAAACAACAACATAGTTTAACACAATTTCATTACACTAATATCAACATGATCTGAGATAGCCAAGGCAAACTAGAGCGAGGACATTTCATTTTCAGTATACTTACATCTTTTAGTGTCAGCTGCCATTTTCGAAGATACAGTCTCAAAAAACAGAGACATGGGCCCATTATCTTCAGATTTTTCCTTTGATGTTCCTTTCTCCATCCTACAGTAATCCAGTGCCCTAACCCAATGGTTTTTGAGCACGGATCAATCCTGCCAGTGCAGGACAGATACTATGTAAATGACACTACGACCTATAAGTGTCACTTTGACTACAGATTCACTGGGTCTGCGACCCGTATCTGCAAAGCCAATGGGAAGTGGAGTGGTATGACACCAATATGCAGCTTTGCAGGTGAGTTTGATGATACTGATACTGCTTACTGTACAATATGCAGTGTTTACAAAGTTTATAGTTTACACATTTATTATTATTATTATTATTATATATATAGTAGTAGTAGTAGTAGTAGTAGTAGTAGTAGTAGAAGTATTAGTATTATTATATTATTATTAGGCTATAGACAAATAATGACTTTGGAATCCATGAATTTACTGGATTCATGTATAGTAATGTAATGTAAATATTGTAAGCATATTTTTTTTCTTAACTGTAATATGTCTAGATTACAATATTTGTAGAAAATAAATTGATAATAATTAAAAAACCTGGTATGATAGATGACAACTGTCCAGATCCTGGAGTTCCCGCTGGAACACGTCGGACTGGTAATTTCTTCAATTCCGGAGACAAGGTCAGCTACCGCTGTGAAGATGGGCTGACACTCATTGGGTCCAAAGAGCGGGCATGCCAGGAGAATGGAGAGTGGACAGGACAGGAACCAGAGTGCTACTGTAAGAGACAACACACATATGCACGCACAGACACACACACACACACACACACACACACACCAACCTAGATTCTTAGTTTTGCATTCAGTGATCAAATCCAAAAGTCTGTCTTCAATTATCGTCTCTAGCAGGATTTTGAAGGCAGCATAGATTTATCCTTCATGTTTCCATTAACATTCATAATTCTATCATTTGAATTATCAGTTGTTGGTATTTTAACAACGGTGTTCTAATAAATAGCCTAAAAAAGGCGCAATGGAGATTTCATGCCCTCAACGGCACCTTCCAGGCAGCATAGCCTAAAAGGCACTACCTTTTCCCTATTCCTAACCCTAACCCGCTCAGGCTTCAACCCTCATCTTAACCTTAAACTGAGGGGAATAGGCCTTGAAGGCAAAAAATAGCAAAGACACCTAAAAAAGCACAGTTCTTAGCTGTGAAACAACTCTTCACAGGTTCATTGATGGCTGATATGGTGACTTAAGGTGAAACACAGCAGCTGGACAGTGTTTTTGTTTGTTTGTTAGAGTTTGTGAAGTTTAATAAATGCTTTTATGCTTCAGATTCACACACATATGACACATCAGAGGAAATTTCTGAGGTATTCACTGGTCACCTTCAAAACATCTTATCAACAAGTGAACACAGTGAGTATCAATATCTTATTTTTCTTATTAGAAGAATGTGGTCACTTCTCATACCTGTTGTGTCTGTATCTACAGAACCAGGTTACATATTCCCCATAACTGACTCGCCAAGATCCACATATCCATTTGGGCCTGTACCATATGACAAGTGTATAAGGCTGGGCCTTATCAAGAATCTTTACATATGAATGGATAAACCACTTGTCCGTCGTCTTTACTGATGTGCTACTTCAACCATTCAAATAGGCTTATAACCCTCTTATTTGAGGTCACCAATTAGGAAAATAATGCTATAAACACTGACCAAATGAAACTCAAGTTCCTTTAAAGGTACAATGTGTAACGATTTTATTGTTCAATATCCAAATCTGCTTTACCTGTTGACAAGCTTGTCTTTTCTCATCAATATTAACCACCACAATTAATAACGTGTGTCCGTATTGGCTTGAAATTTCGCATTTGCATGCACATTAACTGGGGTAGACTCTCTATGTATTGCTGCCATCTTAGAATACCGAAGCTGAAAACGGTCATACCGTTCACGTTTTTGCTATAGACCGACAATAGACCGACATCCGCATGCTGTCTACCGTAGCTGTAATAAGTAATTTGAAATGCGTTGTGCTTAACTTTTTCTCGATGGCTACACAATGGGGCTTTAAGGACACCATGGATTTTGTTTGAGAATAACCTAAAGGTGTGAACATGTTAATTGATTCCTGTGATGACATAATCATGACATCATCATAATAAGCTACCTACCTTAGTGGTTGCTGCTTTCATTTAAAATCAAGTTTACTTTGATAATTACAGTACATAATTACGTCACTCACTTACCTTACTAACAATAGAATTATAATGAGTGAAGAAGGTTAATTCATGTCCTAAAGTTGTGGCGCAACTGAAATGTTGTAATGAATGAAGAATGCCTTTCTTTCTGTTTTCTGGCACAGGTCAATCAGGGAGAAAAATAGTTCTAGACCGGAACGGAAATTTAAACATCTACATTGCCCTGGATGTGTCTGACAGCATTGATGTTGCCTACTTTAACAGGTCAAGAGCGATCACAAAGAAGCTGATTGAAAAAGTATGCCACCATGGCAACTCTGAAGCATTTTAATAGAAATACAGTAAATGTAATCTAACTCTAGACATACAGTACAGTAACAGCAGACATACACATCAGTGTAGCAAAAAAACAAAACAAAACTGTAGGCCTAATATGTACAGTAGTAGGGAAGATGGCTACTGTAGATAGAGAGACAGACAGACCAACAATATCAATGGATATTTGACAATATCAAAGATAGTTTGGTCCTTTCTCTCTTTAACACTTTTTATGGATTTTTCCAGAAGAAAAATATATATTTACATGTTGCATATACAATAACAATCATAACACCCACCCTGGAGAACCCACCCTCTTATCCACACTCAGTCTGCTTATCCCATAAGTTTGGTCCTTTTTGACATGTATCTCTACTGCTCAAGCTACCTGAGACTTGCCAGTACCAAAGACACCAACCAATATACATCATGTACAAAGTGTACTTCAACTTGAATGAGACAGCACTGACCATTAACCCATGGGGACAGACCTTTACTCTTTTTTATAAGCATCTTATCATGCTCCAGATCACACCCCTAAAACGAAGCAACCAGGGTTCGAGTTATGATTCCATCTTCGTGGGAGCCCATGAATTAATTGCGGGGGGGGGGGGGGGGGGTGTATGGGATGTTTTTTTTTTTTTTTTTCGTTCTCCAGTCTGCGCAACTGCGCATGAGTTCGGTAAAGGCTTTGCGGACTTTTGAATGTAATGGGAAGCAAGCACTGACCTTACAATGTGAGAAGTTGACAATGTCTCTCTCTATCTCTCTCTCCCGGACCTCTGGCTGAATGTTATGCATAACGGTGAACTGGCACTTATTAATTTCGGTGAATATGCTACTTGCGCGAAATCCTCAATAAAGTTTACATCATGCGCAGCATGATCGGAATAGCCTGGTTAAAGCAATATCTAGGAGAGAGGTTGACCTAGGGATAGCCGCGCATTATCTTACTATCTGGAGCTACAGTAGGCCTATGTTTGGCTTTATTGAAGTAGGCTGAAACCGAAACAAGCAAGCGGCCACATTTTCAGTGGCATTGTAACGGAGTGTGTCCGGCGGGTGGTAGACTCAAGGCATGGAAACGGAATAATGCAGACGTCTTTCTTTTATTTTATATTATGCCACCGGCGGGGTGCATAACATAACAAATTAACAAACAAACTAAACAAACAAAACACTGATCAAACTGAAAATAATCAGGGGCAAGGCCCACAAACTAGGCAATATAACATACCATCATTAGATCCTCTCGCGTCAGAGGCAAACCCCGACTGTTACGCACGGTAACTATCGGTCACAACCAAATCATGGTTTACAATCAATTAAGACATTGATTTGTGTTTACAACCTATACATTGCAACTGCGCAAGCATACCGTGCCCCTTTATCATCAGAGAACATAATAACAGCATGCCAATAAGGCAATAACACAAAAAGAAAAGATGATCAAAAACACCCCTGTAACAAGCGCTTAGCGCGCTCGCAACTCCATAAAAAGGTTCCACCTCCCATAGCTCAGTTTGATCCCCGCTTATGATAACTTTATTTGTCAGTAAAATATTATACTATTGTATTGTCAGAGCCCCCACAGATGTTTGAGTTTGCTGCTTTCATGGGAGCCAGACCTCTCTCTATGGGAGCTCAGCTCCCACTGGCTCCCACCTAACTCGAACCCTGGAAGCAACACCATGAACGCATCACAACACAACACTGTAGTGTGTATGTATGATCCCAAATGACTAAGAAAGTGGTTAATTGTTAAAAAGATGTCTTTATGCCAGCAGCCACATATCGATTTATCAATCAGTCAAGCATGTGACCCCTTCCCCAGGACAGAGACAGAAGAGGAAATGAGAGACTGCTGAAATTACATATCTTTTGTTAAGATGCTTAAACACAGTCAAAAGTCCTGCACCCATTTGTTAGCTGTCATTGCTAACTCTTTGTTTAAGGAGTCCTATATGGGTTGTACCAAAATATCTTATTGTACTGGCAAGTCTGGTAGCTTAAGCAATAGAGCTGTGTGTCGAAAACGACGTGTGTCGACAACATTCATTTTGAATAACATAGGTCTTAATGTATATTTTGCACACATCCATACATATTTCTTTCAGCAAGTTATTTAAATCTTTTTCCTCTGCAGATCAGTTACTATGAAGTTAGTCCAAGATATGATATTATATTTTTTGCCACAAGGGTGATTCCTATTGTAGATATAAGAAGCTACTACAGTGGAGAACAAAAACAAATACCTCAGGTCTTTGAAGATTTGGATCGTTTTGGTTATAACAGTGAGTTATTTCTCTCTTGTCGTGCATACATGATCAAGTCAACAATTGCTGTATAATTTTGTCTGATTGATGTTTACCAGTTAGTAGCCATGACTTTTTGCTCAAAGATTTCTGTGAAATGTACTGTTGTAAGTATTTGATTCTGAGTATTTGTCTTGGTTTCTTGTGGTTTATCATCTGCCAGAATGCTAACTGTTCAGTGTGTGTAATTATTCTCCCAACAGCAAGGGGTGACAATGTAGGAACTGATATTGCTGGAGCATTTCGATCCATTTATGAAAAAATGTCTTGGATAAGAGTTATGACTGCTGATGAGTTTCATAATACTTCTCATGTTATCATCATGTTCACTGATGGTAAACATTTTTTTTTTTAATCAGCATCACTAATATGTCTCTACAGTGCATTATAGAAAAACTATAATCCATACACTATGTGGTCCATGTTTAAACTGTATGTTGCATTGATGTTAAGGTGAAGCCAACATGGGTGGTAATCCAGAGTATGAGATGGAACGAATCAAAAGCTTCTACCATAAAAGTCCACAAAACCTTGGTAAGACATGCCACTTAAAGGATAGGTTCAGTTTGTATCACGTCTAGCCGCTTTTCTGTAGGTTCTACAAATGGTATCATTAGTCAAATGTATGGTTTTATTACAGCAACCTCTGTACAGCGCACTGTCTTCTTTCCCATTTGGACAGGAGACAGGCTAGTTGTCCGACGCAACTATAGGGCTGTGAACTGTTCTTATGCAAAATAATGCATCTTATTGAAACCATGTTGTCCGCATCTAATGGATGATACCAGGGCATTCATCTAATTTGTTAAGCCAGGTCACAGGATTGTATTTTTTTTTTTAGTTTAGTGTTTTTAGTTTAGTTAGTTTAGTTTAGTTTTTAGTTTAGCCTCTGAGTTTGATTTGACAATGTTGAAAATTTCAAATGTCTTTAACAACTCTTTTGTAAATTGTATTTAAACATGATTTTCATTTACTTGTTTTTTTTTTTTTTTTTAGAAATCTCGCTTTGTAAAGTACAATAAATGTACTGCATTTCTATTTGTGACACTCCTGGTCCTCGATAGATAAGTGTTTCCAGCACATTTTTATGGCACAAACATACCAGATAATTGGCTTCATACACATATTGGTAGATAATTGGCTTTATACACAATCATTGCATGTGCATGGCCGAAACCAAAATCTTTTCTTCTATTTCAAATGGACAGCACAGGAGTTGTGCAGTATTGCTAGATAGAACATGTTTGCGGTGTGCATTGTCTAATTTGGTAATATGCATATATATGAATGAGGTGCAAGTAACAGGATTTCCATGGCAGCATTTTCAAAAGCATTGGCAAAGAAAAAAACTCCACATCTCCATTATTCTAAATGCCTTAAATGTTGTTCTTCCCGCAGATGTATATATGTTTGGTGTGGGTCAAGATGTTCTGAAAGACGAACTCAATCAGTACGCCAGCCACAAACCAGGAGAAAGGCATGTCTTTTTTGCAGAGCACATGGAGACACTGCACGAGACATTTGATGATATGCTTGGTAAGACCATAGTGTGACTGTTTGGAAGTTTCAATTCCATGCAGGCTCGGTTGGCCACACCCCTTCCCAGCTCCCAATTTCCCCAGTTCACCTTCAGCCAATCACCCAGACCCATGCCACTTATAAGAGACACCTGTGCCCATGTCGAACTCTTTGCCTGCTCAGACTCCAAACCGGAAAGCTATTATCTTGCTGAATCTTAAGCTGTGATCCTGTGAATCTCCTTTGTGAATCTGCTTTGTGTGCGTTATTGACCATGTGAGTCTATCTCGTGTATGCTTATTTAGAGTTTATATCTTGTGTATGCTTATTTAGTGACTGAATCATTAGGCAGACCTGTACCTTTGTTTGGTGGCCATGTTGCCTTTGTTTGCCTAACTGCTTGGCTTGATCATTGGTTTGTGTTTGTGACTTAGCTAATCAAACTGATATCCGCCTGTAGTATTTATGTGTTACTTAACTCTAGTATTATTTATGGGCCATGTGATATGCTGTGCTTTGTGTTAACCTATGTGCTAATGTTGTATTATGTTTTATATTGGCTGATTGTGACATGGGGCTAATTGTTTGCCTTTTCCATTTCCCTCCCTCCCTAGAGACCACACACTCCTGTCACACACATACTCCTGTAACTCCTATCACACACACTCCTGTCACACACATACTCCTGTAACTCCTGTCACACACTCCTGTCACACACATCCCTAACCAATGTTCCCTCTAATTTTTTTCAGGACTGAGCAAATTAAAATTTGTCTGAGCGCCATGCTTCCGCACCGTGAGCAGGTTTACACATGCGATCGGGATAATAATGCACATATTATACTTGCCGCAATATTTAATAATAACTTCTGTTCTGTGTTGTAAACAAAAAATCCAGTGTGCATCAGTCCATAGCCATGTAGTATAATAATGCATAGTGCTGTTGACTGGTAAAGAACAAAAGTAAGATGCAACTACAATGCTGAACCTGAGCTAACAGAATGGGGCACAATAAATTGACTGCATTTCTGTAAGACACACATTAAGTTGAGGTCAGATGATGACTTTGTATTTGCCTACAGTATGTTGCATCAGATTGTCAAGTTCTTTGGCCTACAGACAATAATTGGTGACATTGGATTAGTGTACTATGGATTCATTCACACCAGATTTTTCCTTTAAATGGCTACATTAATTTATTTCTTACTATTAATAAAAAGTATTCATTAGGGCCAATTTCTGATTAATTTCCTCTGCTTGCCCTCTTTGAAACCCCCTCTATCTCCCCCAGATAGCCCTTTGCTTTATTTCTATTTTATCTTTTCAATGTAGCCTACAACCTGAATAAATAAATGTTTTGGTATTATTAAGGCATGGGTGTTAATGAAAAAGATTCTATGTCCATCAATGCATGCAAACTGATTCTGGTATATCATTTATCATTATTTAAAAAAAAAAAAAAAAAGATTTTTGCTTGACTTGGACTGGAGAGGAATTGAATATGCTGTGCAGGAATTTCCATTTGTAGCCGAAATAGGAACAGATTAGGCTACTTGATAGTAGTCTATCTGAATACAGTTTCTTTTCTCCTGCTCATTTTGATGCACAGTTCATTAGCCTATGGGTGGAGCTCTTTAGCTATTGCAACAAGGAAACACCTCTCTGCCTGGACGCAGACAGAGCAGTATAAAGCAACGTGCATTGAAGATTAGCTGTCTCCTCAACCGTTTCGCCACAGTGCCAACAAGTGAGGATGCGGATGGTGACGGAAACACCGCGAATTAAATTACCGCGATGTAACCGCTTGGTGCATCAAGTTCGCGCGTTATGTGCGCAGAAGTATACCGCGGGTGTTAAGAGGGCTTGAGGATTTTTTTGCGCGGTCTGAAAAATCCTGTGCGCTGCAAGCCTGAGGGAACATTGTACACACACACACCCATACACTCTGTTCAGACAAGCATTCATCTCCCCACTCTTGGATGTTATCTGGAATAAAACAAACTGAATTGGTAACCTGACTGGAACTCATTGGTGTTCTCACCGACACCCCCACTGGTCTCAAGCCAGCACCCCCCTTCTCCTCACTACACTCCTTTTCAGTGACCATAGTTTTGTTGATCTATGTGATCACACAAAGTGATGCTAATTAAGTAAGGCGAAATCTATGTGATATGAAATCTATGTGATACACACAAACATGAATGTGCCAGTAAACAGTTAAGGAAAGTCTCATTGAATAGTACATTAACTCCTTGCAAGTCACAGAATTTCCATGGCTGCATTTCACAATGTTTTTACTAAGTTTTGATGGTTTTTTTTATCTATAGATGAGAGCACCAGTGTTGGTTTGTGTGGACTCCACAAGGACTACAAATTTCGTGATAACTATCCTGATAAAAGGAAACAACCATGGCTGGCTGAAATTCAAATTAGGGTCAGTATGTTTTTCGAAAATAATTGTAAACTTTGTGAATTTAGTATTGACCTACTCAAAGAGTTTGCAAAAGTCAAGTCAAAATGGCCAAGGCAAATAGAGGCATGCTGCCCACCGTCAAGAAAATTCACACATGCAGTGCTCAATAATTCATACATGTAAATTCAGAAACTTTTATATGAAACGATTACAAAGATGTGACACAGTTATGTGGATCCTAATCTTAGTCTAGTCTAACCTTAAGTCTTAATGGAAGTCTCTTTAGTTTACATACTCCGGTGAATCACACACTATAAAAATATTTGTACTTATCTATCTGCACTATCTCCTCAGCATGAAGATGGACCTGCCTCCAAATGTTTGGGTTCACTTATCAGTCCCCGCTTTATCTTGACTGCTGCCCACTGCTTCAAATTTAGAGATACACCACAGGATGTCTATGTAAAACTCAGCTCTGGTCCAACCCCAGGTTCCTATTTCTATTTATAGTATAGGCTACTGATGTAGAGTGCATGCTCAGCTTTATGGTGTGCAAACAACTTTATGAATTATGTAACTTTTGTCTCCTGCTTGTCTTCTAGTGGTGAAAAACTTCATTCTACACGAAAAATATAATATATCCTTGAAAAAAAGAGACAAAGGAATACCTGAATTTTATGACTATGATGTGGCTCTTATTGAACTTGAAGAGACAGTTTACATCTCTGCTTACACCAGGTCAGTCCCCAAAATATTTTAATAATTTTCCTTTCTTCCATTACAAACAATTGTAAACGATTCAATAAATCTACTGAACAGTAAAAGAGCATGATTTTGGAATAGATATGTGGCAAAGTGGAACTTGGACATGTAGATTGGCTACGCCACCCGAGACCTAACGTCTTTAACTAGTGAGGATTTTTGTCCTTACTAGTTAACTAGTCGGAATTTTGGCCCTCACTAGTTAACTAGTTAAATGATTCACTAGTTAACTAGTGGACAGAAATAGTTTGCATGTACATTAAAATTATGCCTGATATCAAGATATCTGAATAAATGCTCATTCGGCTTGCCATAGTCTTCTAGTAAGATACTAGCTTGTTACGGGTGGGGAAGAGGTCTCGTAGGTACGGATCAGGTTACAATGTTTACGATATAGCGCAGGAACCATGATTTGGAGAAACAGGTACGTGGTTGCTATGTACATCGTAACATGGAAGTTTCACCTCCATGGTATGGACTATCATTTTGAGGAACACCTCTCTCGTAGTTTCATGGTTCCTATAATGATGGTAGGCACCAGTGAGCCAGGTGTCCATTTTTGAAAAGCATATATGCCACAACTTAGCAGATCATAATCAAAGAGCTTCAACTGACCTCAAGCATCTCTGATTAGTACTGACCAGGAACGGTGAAGACCACACAACACTTAACTTTATTTGACTATTATGACAAAGGATGCTACAGGCAAATGGTTCTTGAATGAATGTCATCAATGAATGAATGAATGAATCTCGGTGAATGTCATCAACTCAACATAATTTCAAGAGTCAATGAATATTTATTTTATAGATAACCTCTTGAATATTGGATATACTTTGTACATTATGGAGAGAGTAAACATCACTGAATAACTTCAGTATGAGTGTTTAGAGAGAACTGTGCATCTTTTATGTGATGTCACACAGCCTAAGTTTGGCAAACACCTGTGTACAGCAGCTGAAATGTCTCTTTAATGTGGGTTGATAGCATGATAACATGTTTGCTGTACTATGACAGATGCTATGGCTCTCTTAGTGGGCCAACAGAAAATAGCTTAAATAAAAATAAAAACATATCACGATTCATTATTCATCTAATAGATGTAAAACCTAACATAGACATATCGAAATGTTGCCAGTAGGCGTTGTATGGTTATATTCCTACTAATAACTGTACAGGGTTGTTAATATAATGTAATGTTCTCTCTTGCTCTCAATTCTTTCTCCATCTCCTAGACCTATCTGCATTCCCTGCACAACACAAACGAGTGCTGCTTTAAAACTCTTCAGTGCTGATGTCAGTTGTGCACAACATGGTGAGTAGGCTACAGCATCTTCCATAATTATTGATACACCTACAGTAGTCTACATTGTAAACTATAAAGTGGAATATGTACAGTATTGGACAAAGAAAATTATTATTTGAAACAATATGAAGTTGGCCAAGCAAATGTGGAATATGTAATGTACTGTATTTGGCCAAGCAAATGTGTATTTGACACAATATCTTTTGGGCTGAAATAATTTTTCCCCCTCTCCATCAGAGATGATATTGTTGAACAAAGACCATGTTGCAGCATTGTTCGTATCACCTAGAAGGAAGATGAAACATGCATTAATCAAGCAAAGAGGGCATGTGAGTTCATGTGTGATTGTCCCTTTTATAAATGTAAAAGGTTTACACATGATTTATATCCCTAACATTGTTTTGTTCATTTGTAGGTGACGTCCTGCTTTGAAAAGGCAATAAATGCAATAAAAGGCCTGTCCAGTCGTGTTGACTACCAAGACCTTGTGACGGAAAGATTCCTGTGTACTGGAGGGATTGACCCACAGACGGACGATGCAGCTTGTAAAGGTGTGCAAAGTCAATTTTGACAGAGGGTTGAACATAGCAACCAACATGATCAATGTAGCAACCAGCATTGGAACGAGCATATCCACCCTAGCAATAGCCTAGCAACAACTTTCAGTATTCCATGATCTCTGAATTTGATAAAGGACTTTAAAGGTTCCCTATGCAAGTTCCAGTTGTATCATCTAGTGGGGTAATAATTAAATGAAGCTGTTACTAAACGTTAATAATAACCGATAATCCTCCATGTGGAATTATGTGGTAAATGAGCAGAATGGGTATTATTATTAATATTAAATGGGTGTCTACAGGCTACACAAGACACAGATGAAACTGATTTAGTCCTCGATATCTCGGAATATTCATTCAATGTCATCAGAGAAACTGAAAGTAAACTTGATTCTCCCTTCAACGTCTCCCCCTCTTGTATCTTTCTGTTGCAGTTTAATAAATCTTCCTGGATATCATAATGATTTTCCGATTGTAGTAATTAATGTTGTGGCCTTCGTTGTTATGCTGGAACGAGGACTGCATTTCCTATTGCCTTGTGCGCCCATAAAATAGCACACCTGTTTTTTTCACTGACGAGGGCGCTTATGCTACGTATATAGACAACGTGAATTTCTTGACATTAAAATGAACAATACGCTTCCACAGAATGACATCTTCATCATCATCTTGCAATGACATCTTGCGCCAGGCGCAAAAGCATGGTCACCGTGTGCATGATGGGGCCCTTAGTCCCATAGATGCCACAACTGGAACTTAATGACTTCTTCTTTAAGTTGTTTATTGAAACAGCGGCTTTGTTTTGTCAAATTGGAAAGTGTTTTGATGTTATTAGCTATAGGTAAAAGTCTTCCACAATGGGGATATAATGTGAATTATTATCAAAGGAATTACATGTAAATTGGAAACCTAGTTGATATATGTGATGTCTGTATAGATGTTAATTATACATTCAATGAAATTCATTAATCTAAGGGCCATTTGTTTCCAGGATCTGCTGGTGGTGCATTGTTTCTTGAGAGAAATCATAGGTCAATACAGGTAAGGAGAATTAACGTTTTTTCAGTTCAGTTTTTAAACTAAAGGCTCAGGTGTGTTTGTGTGTCTTCTTTGTATATGCATGTATGAGAGTGAGAGTGAGAGTGAGTGAGTGAGTGAGTGAGTGCGTTTGTCTTTGTGTATTTTGGGAGGGAGATGGAAAGGGTCTTTTATTTAATATCTGTAGTCACAGAATAGTCACCCATGCTTAAAATTCTAAGGTGAAATTTTGCACAATTTTGACTCTTCTTTTTTTCCTGGAGGTCGGTGTCATCAGTTGGGGTGTGACTGATGTTTGCACGGGTGGCAATGAAATGTCTAATGGAGAGCACAGAGACTACCACATCAGCCTCTTTAAAGTACAAGAGTTCTTAAAGAAATACCTGAAGGATGAGTTAATTTTTGTGGACTAAAATCTGATCACAACATGAATACAAGTTGTTTACATTTGGATTTTTAATTTAGAAAACTATACAGATTTATTTCAGAGACATGCTGTGCATTACAATGCTTTTATGTGTCCATCACATAGTATTGTGTTGATGTAAACTTATCAATAAAAATTATATTGCAATTAGTTTTTGGATTGGCATTTTATATAAACCCTGGAATGCATGTAGCCATGTTTATTGTTCTGGGGTCATACAGTTGATCTTAACATTGGCAACATGACCACTCAGTGGAAGACTCAAGTGAGATTACAACCATTATGATTACTGTTTAGTTGTTACTATGTTGAAACATGACAAAAGTATGACCTTTTATAGAATAGCCCACCTCTGTTTGAACGCCGCATTCAGAAATACAGCACTAATGGCTGATCCGCTACCACCAAGCTTAGAATGGAAGTGTGTGGGGCACCGAGCTAGCATGCAAATAAAGCCTTATTCGATTCCATGAAGGAGGCTCAAAGTAGCTCCATATTTCATTAGTAGACTTCTGAGTCTTGACATTTGAAATGAGGCATTGAGAACTTTGGAAGTGCACTTGTAGTTTATTAAGTTGTCAATTTAAATAGATAGTTGAATGTCATCAGGCATGCTTTGGCAGTTGTAAAATGAGAGATTTTTATAGATTGGAAGGGACAATGAAGAAGGATTACCTCACTCACGTCAGATCATGCGCTACGTAACTTTCGTAAGGCACTTCCGCGCAACGATCTGATGTTGAAGCCTATCAGAGAGATTTCAAGCCATTATTCTCTAACCGGACCAATCAGGGCCGCTGGCTGCTGTAGAGGGTGTGACGTAGCGAAGAAGCAACTGTTTTGAATCCAACCAATCCAACAAACGTAACGAGCGTCTTCGGTTAGTTTCGATGTGGTTGGCTGCAGTGTACGTCAATTAAATTGATGGACAAGCCGTTTGCCCAGTTAGATTCAAGGATTTCTGGCTCCTGAAATAATTCGTCTATCGCTGAATATCAGATGAACGCGCGTAGTGCTACATCTGACGTGAGTGAGGTAAGAAGAAGGATGCCTATGACAAGATTTATAAAGCCATGCTACATGTATACCTTTTCGACAGCACTTGATTGGGGACAATTCTAAGTACAAATAAATAATGAATACAATGCCAGCACTATTCAAAGAAAACTTCTGACAGAATTCTGAATTGAGTAGGTAGTCTCCAGACCTGAACTTTATGTCAACCTTATTACACTTGTGATTTAACTTAACCATTTTTGTTGTGGACTAGACTACTTTAGGTATATTACATTTACTTAGAGCATCTGCACACTGGCTCTGACAAATTACAGAGCACATGCTTCCAAAATTCTATTTAATTCTTTTCAATACCCACACACCACTCTTTCGCTGTATGAAGGCTAATGAAAATAGTCGAATTCAAAAGTGCTCCACAATGCTGTCAGGGCTGGTGTGCAGACTCCATAACAGTACTATAAATTTAACAGCGTAAGTTTTTTTCTAATCTGCTCCTCTACTTTTCATGAACTGCTGAATCAGTGTGACATGTCAACACTTTCCCCTTTCAACAAGTTTCCTCTTTTTTCACACGTAGGATACTGTAATTTACTTGTACTACCATACTGTGAGGGCATGATCGGCCACCCTTTGGTTACAAGTTCAAGCACGGCCGGCCCAAGCCCAAATGGGGAAGAATTTCATTTGGGCCCCCTACCCCACATCACCACCACCGCTGTCTAAAATCTAGAAGTCGACCAGAATATGCAACGCCAATGTTCCCTCTAATTTTTGTCAGGACTGAGCAAATTAAAATGTGTCAGAGTGGCATGCTTCCGCACAGTGAGCAGGTTTACAAATGCAATCGGAATAATAATGCACATATTATAATCGCAGCAATATGTCTTTAATTATGGCTTCTGTTCCGTGTTGTAAACAAAAAATCCAGTGTCCATCAGTCCATAGCCATGTAGTTTAAGATCACATTGTGCTGTTGATTGGTTAAGAACAAAAGTGAGATGCATCTACAATGCTGAACCTGAGCTAACACTAAACAGGGTACAATAATTAATAATTAACCATGACACATTCAGTTGAGTTCAGCTGATGACTCTTTTATTTGCCTATAAAGGCAAATAGTGTTTTTATGCAGTGTTTACACTGTCCCATTTGGAAACCTATGTTGATGAATGCAAATCTTCTTAAAAGCTTTACAAGTGAGATTTTAAAAACAAATTATTTCGTGACAATGGTTGGTGAATGAGACCCATTGCTTGAGCACATTACTGATTGCGCAATGGTGGAAAATTTTGCAATATTCTTGAAATGGCAGTTAGTGGCCAAAACCCTTTTGCAATATCCACTTTACAAGAAATCAACCGAAAGTCTAACAATTGCCAGGAAGCAGAATTGTGAGAAGCTCTTGCAGGCCAAAAAAGACCACTTACTAGCGGTAGCTATCAGGGGGCATAAAGTTAAGTATTAGAAGCAAAATTGCTGTTTTAAGCCATATTAAGGCTCAAAGTAGCCCTACACTTAGTATAATTAGGGTTCCAAAGCATTCTCACGATGCATTCTTTAAGTTGCTTGATTGGCTCGAGGTCAATGTGCCTGATGCAAAAGAGGTCATTGGCTGTAATCCCAGACCCTTGTACAAAGAAAAGTGTCAGGCTAGTTATTACCGGGCTATTCTCACTTTGTTCTCAAGCACTTTGTTCTCTGTTTTGTATGCTCACCCTCAAGCAGGTGATTTGCAGTGTACAACATGACTGGATATCCCCCAGAAGGAATGCCATCATTTGTTACTAAATGAGCCTTTAATTTATTGAATTATGTTTTGTGGGTTTACAGATTTCTTTAAAATCTGTAATGAAAAAAGTGTTCAATTAAGCATTTAATTCATGTTTGGGGTACAGTAGAAAGTGGGTTCAGAAATGATGGAATTGGGCTGGTTTTACACTCATGTGATGCAGTTATTATAACATTTTAACTATAGCCTTTGTGGCAATATATATGTATTTTCTACTTTCTTTTATACCTAAATCCCTCTTGTGCAACATTGTGCAACATTCATTGTTAGGTGAGAGATATTTAGCATTTTTAACATCACCATTACACAATGGTGCAAACAGAGCTGGCTTGTTTGCTAACTGTGACCAGTGTGATCGCAGGATCACAGACACAGTTAATCAAACACAGATTCTGTAGTACCATTTGACTGATTTGAAAGCTAGTCGTGCAGATGCTGCCTCAGCATGGGCAGAACAGTTTTGTGGACTTATCTCCTGACCCTGGTCATCGTTTCTTCTCTTGCCCAGGGTAAGTTTTGATAGAAGAAAAATTACATCAGAATGTCTGTCTGTGTGTGTGTGTGTGTGTGTATGTGCATGTGTGTTTCAGTTAAATACAACTTCCCCAAATTTCTCTCATGAACTTCATGCTATTATAACATATTTTACAAATCAGTATTACCAATTAGTACTACAATCCATTAGTCATTAATGTTACAAGTTGCCAAGTGGTAATTTTGGGTGTGTAAGGATCGTGTGGTTGTAAAAATGAAGAGAACCGTCTTCAGTGAGGCCAGTGTTGTATAAGTAGTTAGTATAGGTACATGTACTACTATTGCGGTGTATAAAATATTATTTAAATGACTACATTTGGACCAGTGTTGTTGTGTGTGTAACTAATAGTTTAATTAATAGAGTCATTCTTAATTCGCTCCCTTTTCCCTCCTTTCATTTTCTTCTCTCCTCTATAGGTACAAGAGCAGATTGCTCAGATAAGAACCTGGCTATAGATGGTGGAGGCTACACTCTAAGTAAAGGCTTTGAGGCTGGCAGTGTTCTCACCTACTACTGTCTGTCTCCTGTCGGTTACTTTTCTTCTGTTAGAAGTCGAACCTGCCAGAGTAATGGAGAGTGGGATCCACTTCCAAGGCGTTCCAGACCCACAAGACCAGGACTCCAGTGCAAACGTAAGAGACTCAGAAGGATGCCAATGCTCCGGGTTTGCTAGTAGTCAGTCTTTGGTCTTTTTTGTCCTCAATGGTGCCTTCTAGACAATGTTGCCCTCAAGAAACTACCCCCACTAATTTAGGGTTAGGGTGAGGGTTGAGGTGGCCTTCCTATCTAATTAGACTCGATTCTCATCTCCCTTCAGTACTCAGTTGGGCTGGCCATTGGCCTTGTTCACTTAGGATGGATCACGTTCTGGGCTGCATTTCCCGATAACGATTGATCTTAGTGGCTACGAATGAGCGAACGAGTGATGTTACGAAGATTCTTAATTTCCTCTACACGCATTTCCCAAACATGCACTTACGAAAGTTCACGCGCGTTAAGAAGCTTCTTAAGGCGTGCGCTGTTCAATGCCGTGGTGCTGATTCACCCAGTGGAGATGGGTAGGATAAATCAATTACATCAAATAATGTGTTTTTTGATGCTAGTTGCTACATTATTTAAAATCAATGACAATATTGTAGCCTGCTACTAATACTCACCGTTATCATATGTGTTTTACTGGAGAGCTTCTCTGGTACACCCTGTTTCATTCAATTAAATAAATAATAATAATAAAATCCAACGTTTCTCTCGTGTGTAGGTCTTTTCCCCCAAATTAATTCCACGCCAACTTCTAAGTCATGTTTGAAATAGCGAGGTGATATATATCATGTCTTAAGATGATGAAAAATGACAATTTCCCCACAAGTGTAGTGGAGTAGTGTGCACATCCAGCGCAGGTGCTGGACAATTATGGAAAAACGTAAAAATAAGAAACGGTCGGCACACTGATGTAGCTCAGATTTACAGAACATTTTAGTTAATGTTTAAAAAATAGGCAACAGTGTATTTTGGTGCTTCCTGCGCGAGAGAGGAAGAGAGAAGGAGACAGGGACATCTGCGTCCCCACTGTGCCCGCCATACAAATTAACTTGCGCTTTGGGAAAACCTAAAACTTTTTTTTCATTTGACATCCACTGAAGCACTCAATGAAGTGCCCACAACATGCCCAGCTTTTCTTCAGGATATAGGCTAAAATTCTTATGGCAATGTATTAACACTCAACAATAATTTGTTATTTTTCACTATTTTCTATCTTTGTACAACGAAACTGTCAAAGCTGATGGCGTAGGCCTACTTGGCCTGTTTTCACCTCATATCCTGTAGATGTCTCCACTGAGTAGCCTAATTCTTTCTGGTTAAGATCATCTTAGCGGTCTACGATTACTCTGGATCACACGAAGATCTGCGAGTGATCTCACGAATCATCTTAAGCAACGAACGTTTCGGGAAATGGTCCTTAAGTGTTAAGATGGTCTTACGTGCGAACAGGGGCGTTTCTAGACTTTAAGGACAACCTGGGCTGAAAATTTTTTTTTTGGGGGGGGGGGGGGGGCACGCACACGCACGTGAAATGAAAAAGGCAATGAAGATCTATGGTATTAGAATTTTGAGAATGTAATTTCTGTTTCAGGAATTGAGCCAAACCCATAGAGAAAAAACTGTAATACACCAATGATTAATTGTGTTCAAATGAGGTTGATTTTTATGGTAAAAATCCATATGAAGAGAATCTGTCCTGTGATCAAGCACAAGAGCCCTTGTTTGCCCTTAATTGTCCGTTGCTGACCGTAAACAGTTCAGGCACGAGACTCATCTCGGGTCCCTGTTCAGCCCCGCCCCGCCCCGCGCCGACTTCGCCTAATCAGAGACAAGTAAATATGATCCTTCCTTATTTTGATAGGCTGTGAGACAAGAAAACAAACTATAACGGAATAAAACAGCGAAACAAGTATTTCAGTTATGGCAGATTATTGAATTGTAAAGTTATATGTATAAAGCATTCAAAAAAAAATTTACCCCGGGCTCGGCTCAAATTACCCCGGGCTAAAGCCCCGTAAAAATCGCCTGGCGACGCCACTGCGTGTGAACCTGCGAACTACTTAGGCTTAAGATCATCGTAACTACGTTTGGGAAATGCAGCCCTGGTCAACTTTGAAAATGCAAAGTGATAGGCAATCCGTTAAGGGCTGATCAAATCTTTGTTTTATTAAACACTTCCAGCAAGCAATCGTTTCTCAATAGACTCCCAGACACTCATACGATGCAAAGTGTAGATCAAGGGGCTGGTTTTGACCAGGCTTGGGTTGAGGCTTTTTTTTTTTTTTTTTACCCCCACCAAGGTTATGTTTTCGGCACTGGTATGTCTATCTGCGCAAAATAGCTCAAATAGTTCTGAACAGTTTTTTTAAGCAACAGACACAAGAAACTTAATGAAATGTTGGTGGTGATCTGGAACATCCTCTGGAATTTGCATTGCATCAATGACCCTGCTTTGGTGGATGTTTTGCAGTCTAACATCTTTCTGTGCTGAGGAAACCTGGTTGGTTTGTCTATCTGTTTGTTTGTTTGTCTGTCAGCAGGATAACTCGAAAAGTACTGCACGGATTTGGATGAAATCAGACAATCAGAATCAGAATCAGACAATGTGTATACTGGGACAAGCAAGAACTGATTCGAATTTGGTGGTGATCGGTGATCCAGAACATGATCTGGAATTTATATTGTGTCTGTGACCACATTGCCTTGGCGGATGTCTGCGCTCTCTGAGCGCTTTGCTAGTTTTAATAATGAAATTATTTAATGAGAGAGATCTTCTGTTAAGATGTCCATCTGCAAAAATACTTCAGGACTAATGCAGTGTAGTGTAGGACACTTGGGATGTTTGCTCTCTCCTATTACCTCACTCTTTCCTAGTCAATGCCCTTTGAACCTCTCTACCCCTACAGCTGTAAGGTGTCCTGACCCACGTGAATTCCGGCATGGCTCAGTGTTCCCATCGCAGGACAAATACCAGTGGAATGACACAACAACATATGAGTGCTATTCTGACTACAAACTCACTGGGCCTGCTACTCGTGTCTGCAATGCCAACGGAAAGTGGAGTGGAAGCACACCGATATGCAGCCGCAACAGTGAGTTGATTAGTAAATTAGTGACTTATTCTAACCAGGGGCGGTTCTAGCCTCTTGCCCTAGGCCAGATTTGAATTTTGTCCCCTCATTACTTTAAATACAAGTGAAGAACTAAAGAAAGCAAAGTATTATGTGTAGTATTGTGATACCCCCTGATATTTCGCGTGCTGGCCTAGTTTCTATATTCCAACATCAACTCATTTTTTAAGCCCCCACTTGACAGGATGTAGGTAAAAATTCTATGTTTGCTATTTTTTGTACCTTTATAAATATTGCTTAAAAACATTGGGATTGCTAAATGACATGTTCCAGAGTAAAATGTGCCCCTTTGTGAGCTCGTAGTTGTAAATAATGCACTTGTAATATCAGAAGGAGCGTCGAACCTTGTAGGTTTTGGTTAGTAGGCAGGCTACATCACCTGACTTGGCTAGAGCTTGCTATTTTATTTGGTGATTTGTACCCTGCAGCCCATTCAACTGTCAATACATTTTGATAGTGGCGTTCTCCATCGACTACACAATTCTACACGGAGAATTATTGGCAGAACATTTTAAAACTGCTTTGTTTGGTTCTGGATAGCATCATCAAACCTCTTTAAGTATCTATCCATCTATCTGATATAGTGCAAATACCGTTATTAGCATTGGAAGACATCAACTGAGCTTAATAAATTCAAGGTAATCTTGCATGATTACATTTGCTCACAATCAAACACCATGTTTTTATAATGTTTTCTCTCTTACGTGGTTCAGGTGATCACTGCCCTGATCCTGGAATACCTGCAGGAACACGTCGGACAGGTAATGAATTCCACATTGGAGACAAGGTTATCTACCGCTGTGAGGATGGACTCACACTTATTGGGTCTACGGAACGGACATGCCAGGAGAGTGGAGAGTGGACTGGACAGGAACCAGAGTGCTACTGTAAGAGACAAAACGCACACAGACACAAACCTGTTTAAAGTTCAAGCGGCAGGTGTGGCGGGCGGGGCGATGAAACTTGGGCGTCTTGGACACTTTATCTATTTGATATTTTCGATGTTTAAAGTTTTCCAAATGAATCAAAGGCACATGCTATTACAAACATCCCCCCCCCCCAACACAATGATTTTGCATGTAGGCCTAATTAAAAATATTTTGTTTCAGATGAATACACATATGACACAGCAGAAGAAATTGCTAAAGTATTCAGCAAATCACTTCAAACAAGTATAGCTGATGAAGGTATGTTCAGTTTTATCCATATTTTAGACTGTTTAATACTGTATGTTATGGCACTCTCAAGGTGAATACAGCGGCTTTAGAGGTAATGTTAGGCATAATATACAACCGAATCAGCTGTTAATATAATAAGCTGGGGCATGTTTCTCAAAATTATGTGCTTTGCTGGTTGCATTGCATTGCGACAACCAATGGCTTTGCCCAGTAACCAAAGAAAATAGTGCAACATCAGAACAGGTGTCCATTTCCCTAAAGCATAGTTGCTAACCAGTTAGCAATTTAGTAGGTTGGCAATGAGGGATTGCATTGCAACTTGGTTAGCAACTATGCTTTTGGGAAATGGACCCTCGGTTAGCAACAGAACCTCATGCATGAGTTCCTGATGATAAGCGGGACAATCGGGTTGCAATGTAGTTGATACTTAGTTAGGTAATAGTATGCACATACGTTGCTTAAGTAAAGTAATAAAGATTTTGTCATTCTCTTTACAAGCATTTTATTTTTTTTTCAGGGGTAAATACTGATAGCCTGACATAGCCCGACCATAATACTGCTGTTCATCCGTATTCATGGTCTGGAGGTTCTTTAACCTTACGCGATTATACTGCGGGGGGAGGGTATTCACTTTTGGTTTGAAACAATTGGACAGCTCGTCTAATCAGCGTCGCTTATTGGCCGGTAGACTCTCTACCGATATAAACACGCCCAAGAGGACCGTTCCCAGACCATGAATACGGATGAACAGCAGTATTATGGTCGGGCTATGTCAGGCTAAAATACTGAAGGCAGGAAAATAAAATTGGACAAAGATCACACACATCTTCACATATATATTGCTATTGATGCTTCAGACAGTATTGACATCATCCAGTTTAATCAGTCAAGATCAGTTGTTCAGCAACTCATTGAGAAGGTAAACATTATGTAGACTATTACTATTCATTTTAGTTTATATTCAGTGTTATTATAATAATTATTATTGCATGATTTAAAAACCTTTAACAACAGACATTTTGTTTTTTATGCTTGTGAATCTGTCTTACAGATCAGTTACTATGAAGTGACCCCTAAGTATGATATCCTGGTTTTTGCCTCAAAGGTGTACAAAATAGTAAATATGACAACTTCCTATATAGGCAATCGAAAACTCTTTGAGGTGATAAAAGATTTGGATAAGTTTGACTATGATGGTAAGTTTCTCTCATATCATCATGATAAACCATTATAACTGTTAGTAGGCTATAAACTTACTGTGAAGTCCGACTACACCTAAATCTACCTATCCCTCACAATCCTCCATAAGATTCTCCTCCAAACCACATATCATTTTATTCATGAGGCTGAGGCATGAGACATGATTCCTATCATTTATTTAAATTAAAGAAAGAAATTCACACACAAACAAACACTGAGGAGTATGTGGGTCACCTGAGCTGGCAGAGAATCCATAGTCTGAGTACCCATGCTCCTTTGAGCACTCAACTTCATTCACATGAAGCAGCATGGTGACCATGACAGTTTTCTAGCCCTGCTATTGGAATCCAAAAGTATCCAGTCACAGAACAAGGAGGAGGGACTAGCCTGGGTGTACTCATTCATGCTCGATTTCATTTCATATCATCTGGTGGCTCTAGTATGAACTATGTGTAGATGCTTTGATAGACATTCAAAGTGCAAATGGCTCTGGGCAAGCTCTGGACAACTCACCCCCAAAACTGCATGTTCCAAAGAGGGATGGCATCACAAACGGTATAACTTGAAAAAGGTCTTCTTGTAGCCTGTAACACATCAAACTGTCAGACCACTGAAAAAGGCCAAAGACACAGC
Source organism: Sardinella longiceps (assembly GCA_027497455.2). Taxonomy (NCBI): domain Eukaryota; kingdom Metazoa; phylum Chordata; class Actinopteri; order Clupeiformes; family Clupeidae; genus Sardinella; species Sardinella longiceps. Next base: position 28,312 of record JAODXP020006366.1, read on the forward strand.
CACTGCATGGATAAAATGTGCTTTGACATAAATCAGGGGTTGTAGCCCCTGACCAATGAGGTAACAATTTACACATTACTCATTGTCCATACGCGTCAGTTGCAACCGAAAAGTGGAGTTGGCCAGTCCATTATGTTAGGGATAACGGCTGCCGAGGTGGCTCTTACCCACTGTACAATTTATTCTGTATTATGCAGCCAAAGGCTGTATTATAAGACTATAAGGAAAGCTCCAGAGTAAGTTTAAGCATAGCCCTGTTGCATGAGCCTAATAACAGCAACAGGTTTCGCATGGAATGGAAGAATTTTGAACAGCATACAGTTGACAGAACGCAAAGCACTTTACATTGAGTCAAATGTACCTCAGATCTTACTTTCGGTTTCGAATGTTGAGTTTCCATTGATTCAGTGTAAAGTGCTTGTTCGCTTCTGCAATCGCGCTTGGTCTATGCTGTTCTCAATCATTTTGTTCCACTCACTAAGTAGCGCATTTAACAGGCTTGTTCAACAGGGTTATGCTTGAAATTACTCCAGAGCACCGCTTAAAGGTTTGATCTTGACTACACTTTCAAATAAGTTGTCAAGTTCTAAAATAAAAAGAAGGTGGATGGTGGATTTTATCATTTGGGACGGCTATTTTGTGCTGATGAGCGCCCGTGGTGGGGTCACTTGTACAGAGTGCATGGACCTCATGTGGACACGCCCACACAGGCATATGCATTTTCATTTGTCCCAATTCAGCTTAATTTATGCTTTGTTAATCAGTTATTATAAATCTATTTGTCAACTGAAGGACAGGTTTGTTGAGGAGTTTGTGCAGTTTCAACTACTTTGGCCATTTTAAAGTTTTAAACACTGCAGAGGAAGACTCAACATTTTTGCATTTCAAAATGGTTGAATGTGAGGTCCATGTTACTTCCATATTTCTGCCCCATTTTGGGGAAAAGGAATGATGAAACATATACTACAGATAATTACCCATTCAAATAACAATATTTTTTTATTTATACATTTCTTTATTTAGTTAAATAAAAAATATAAACAGAAAGAATAGTTGGGAAGGCTATTCTAGGTAATTGTTTAATATTTGGAATTTTAGTCACTATGCTATCTCCTCATCTCTCTATTGGGGACTGCACATGTACATGGAGACTATACACGCCATGTACAAGGCACTTAATGTCCTGCGCAAGCCTTGGCCAACTTTAAAATTATTGCTATTAGTCAAATGCATTTCTATCATCAGCCCAATGTTGGAGAAAGTAAGGTAGACTTTATTTGAAGGTACCATCCCCCCATATCCCCCCTCAACTCAAGTCGGCATGTAACCAGCATATTTGTTTACGATTTATATCTCAAATTTATTGGCATTAGATATTTATGGTGTTTACAGAGTTCCGTTAACATTGAATTACAATGTACAATATTAATGCTGTACAGTGTTTGTTCCTTTGACAGCAATCAGAAATGATGCAGGAACTAACATTGCTGGAGCTTTGGATGAGATTTATCGCCAAATGAGTTGGACAAAGACTAAACCTCAGTTTTTGAACAGCAGCCACGTAATCATCATGTTCACCGATGGTAAACAAGTCATTAGAATATTCAGATATAGGTTTGTTGTTAAGACTGAAATATCATCAGTGGCAGCTGCCATTAACTTTTTTAGGCATTAACTTTTTCAAGGAGAAGCCAATATGGGTGGGAAACCGGAAGTTAAAATCAAGCAAATTGAAGATCTGATACTGGGAAATAAAGTCAGCACACGGACACTTGGTGAGAAATGCTGATGAATCTTTAAAAAAAAGTATCACTGTCAAAGAGATATGTGTTTGGTCTGGAGCCAGGATAGTCTAGAGAATACTGGATCTTAGAACGGGCCCAAAAACTTTAGCTCAATCCTACCCAACTCCGAGACCAAAGAAACCAAAAACTGGATTAAACCTGACATGTTAAAATTTTTATACTATAGCTTACTTGTTAGCATAAAGTATAATGCTGCAGGCCTATTGAAAAGACTTGTTGTGTCTTTTATATTGCAATCAACTTACATCTCTTTGCAGTCAAATATATTTCCATTTATATGTTCACACACAGCTCTGCGCAAAATAAGACATGTTTCATTCATTCACTGAAAGACTCATTCATTCATTAGATGACTGTGTGTAGGCCTAATCCAGGACAAAAAAAACCTAAATCATAAGAATTTTGGCAAAAAGACAAGAGGTTAAAATGCAATATGACAGTGATGTGCACATAATTTAACTTGATTGCATTCAGAGTAAGTTCGAGTCTGGCCGGACTCAGGTGCCGACAGAGAATCTATTGCTCAGATTATACGTCCAGCTATAGTTCTGTTGTTTGAGCTTGCCTAGAAAAAGGAAGAAAAATTCACAATATAAGCCAAATAGCAAAACAGCAGTTTATGATTGTTGAATGGGGCCCTGGGAAATAAAACTGAAGGTGAGCGCTTTGTAACAAGAAATAAATAATTCTCCAGAGGTATGTTTTCTCATGTATGTATGTTATTGTTCCCCCACAGATATATACATGTTTGGTGTGGGTCAAGATGTTCTGAAAGATGAACTCAATAAGTATGCCAGCCGAAAAACTGGAGAAAGGCATGCCTTTTTTGCAAAGGACATGGAGAAACTGCACGAGACCTTTGAAAAGATGCTTGGTAAGACCATAATTTAATAAAGGATTTATGATATAATGTTGGCCTCAGTATTCCTGTTCTATGCGGTACTTCACCAAGTGATGCAAAATCTATATAACCCACACAAACATGGGTATCAGTGAGTGAACAGCTTAGGAAAGTGTCATTGATCAGTAGGCTCCATTTTAATTATCTCACTTATTTCCAAATACATTGGCTGCATAACATTTGTGATAAAATAAAACTTACATTTGGATGTCAGCTGACAAGTCCGTAAGTCATAGCAAAGTCCTCTCTTGTCATACTGTAGTCAAACAAAACCTCTAACTTTAACAGTAGCCATTTAAACGTTAATTTAAAATTATGTTAGCTGTTAGCTGCTAAGATTCTAACGTGACGATCAGTGTTCAAGGAGCGAATTGAACTCCTTGCAAATCACGGGATTTCCTTAATTGCAATTTTGACCAAATTGAAACATAGCCTACACACTGAAATTAAATCTTTCTAAATCATTATTATAAATGTCTTTTGCCTTTTCACTGGTCTTGCCTTTATAATTGGGCATATTTCTACTGTAGAGACAATCTTACATTTTCAATTAATTTTTGTTTATTTTCTGCTAATTCATGTTATCATGACTGCTACTCAGGAAAGCAGTGAACATATAGGTTTAGCTATAAATACTGTACTTAGCTACGTAGCATTGCTATTTTCTGTCAACGATTAACAAAACACTGAAACACCTGGGTGCACAAAAGTTGGTGGGTCTGTAGCCCCACATTGATAGTGTGGAACCATTGGAGACAGATTATCTTAATGTTTGTTTTCTCTCTCTAGATGAGACCTCCAGTGTTGTTGGTTTGTGTGGACTCCACAAGGACTACAGGTTTCCTGATAGTGGTCAAGGTCCTGATAAAATGAAACAACCTTGGCTGGCTGAAATTCAAATTAAGGTCAGTTTGTGTTAAAGTAATTGTAAAATTGTAGTACATATGCTAATTTAGCATTGACATAACATTTTTCACAGTGCAAGTAGTTATGTAACTTTGCCAAGAAGTCAAGCCAGTGGTTAATAATTCAAGACAAACTACAGTTCACTGAGCTAGGGTTCTGAGACTATGACAAATGCAGGCATTGGGCCATCTCATAATGTGATCAGATCTTCCCCCAAATTTTCCTTGGGAACCAGTGACATTAACTCTTTCTAAAGGTTAAAGCTGTATTCAGCAAGTCTATGTAATTCTGAGATATAGACAAAACAATTTGATGTCATACAACTCTCTGGTCCCTTCCCCAGTCTCTACTATGCTCCTCAATGGCCTCTCAAACCCCTCCCTCACCGTAGCACGTTGTCAGCGGCTTGCTCACTGCTGTGATCAACAGCCAGGTGTTCCTCCCTCTGGTGGAAGGCTACAGGGAGCACAGGATCTTTGCAAGGATGATAAAAGATGGGTTTAGATGGAGCTAGAGAATTGTTTTTATTTCTTAAAAAGTCTTTTTCATAATACTACTTCCAGAATATCATGACAGTTCTACTAAATTCGACTTTAAAAGCGATGCTGCTCCAGTTTCAGATATTTGGCTTATTTAGTATCCCGGAATAGTTCTAGAATCAAAATACAATTTAAAACGTGACAGAAACTTGTGTGACAATAATTGTTCTGGAACATCAACAGACCCCACTAACCAACCGGTAAGCAGCGCATGTTTTTAAAATAAAGGTTAAGGTTGTTTTAAGGACATTAACGAACATGCACATAGGAAGCTCTTCTGAAACAGACAGGAGGGGATTTCTGAGACGGGACCAATCGGCAAAATTTCATCCTAGATACTCCAGAAAAGGAGCTAAACATGATTAAACCTGAACTTCCCCTTTAAAGTAGGCTAATAATTCACCTCTATATGACAATTGGTTTTTCACACCCTTACTTGGAGTTACATATGTGGGTAAGAGCATTTTGGTCGCAGTGCATGCATTGTCCTCCTAGTCTGGCAACCCCAATTTTATGTAAGGGATAACGACCGACGAGGTGACCGGTTCTACAGAAATAATGGCGAGGTCAAGTTGTCAACTCTGGCGACGCGCGTAGCGTACTCCGCCAACATAACATAGGCACTGGAAAGTAAAGTTGCCAGAGAGTTGCTATCAGGCAACTTTGCATTCCAACTCCTATGCTAAGCTAAAGCTAAAATATGGGGCTTTTCCCCCACATATGTAACTCAGAGTAAGGAGGTGAATAACCAATTTTCATAAAGAGGTGGACTATTCCTTTAGCGCTACCCAGCTACTTTATCTCTGTGTTATCAACAGTAGAGAGAGAGAGAGAGAGAGAGAGAACAAACCCACTTAGTTGCGAGCCACAGAATTTGCTTAAACATTCATGTAAAATAAGAAAAGGATTAAAATGTGAAAAGATATGTGGAGCTACATGACATCACATACATCTTCTTAGTTTAAAGGAGAGGTCCGGTGTGGTGATGATCAAAATTATTTTGCAACATCATCAAATGTTGGGAAGTTTTCTGGGGAGCAGAACTTTGATAAGTTTGTGCAGGCTGGAGAAGACTGCTCACAAATTGTTGCTCCTGGGGGCACCCAGCCAGGTGTTAGTGGGCAAATCAAATTTTAGTGATCAATCAAATTTTAAACCATAGAAAGGCTCAAAGTAGCCTCACACTTTGTTGAGGGTACAATGGACAATTCCAACATTTAAATCCAGGCATTGAAAACTAAGTAACTGAATAGATAGCTACTTACCACCTAGCTGGATGCCACTGCCCTTGGAAGCTACAACTAGCAAGCGGTCTTTGCCAACCTGTACAGACGTATTCTCCTGGATTCCTCACCACTGACCGTTCTTGTGAATCACACTGTATAAAAGATATTTGTATTTGTCTATCTATTTTATCTCCTCAGCATGAAGGTGGACCTGCCTCCAATTGTTTGGGTTCACTTATCAGTCCCCGCTTTATCTTGACTGCTGCCCACTGCTTCAAATTTGGAGATACACCACAAGATGTCTATGTAAAACTCAGCTCTGGTCCAACCCCAGGTCCCTATTTACAGACATACTCACTGATAGCTTTACAGTATGGATCATATTTTTTGTTAGATGTGATCACAGATTTTTGTCTCTTGGTTTCCTTGTAGTGGTGAAAACCTTCATTCTGCACGAAAAATATGATATAGACTTGAAAAAAAAGGACAAAGGAATACCTGAATTTTATGACTATGATGTGGCTCTTATTGAACTTAAAAAGACAGTTGACATTTCTGCTAAAACAAGGTCAGTCCCCTTTTTTAATTTTCCTTTCTTCCATTACAAACAATAATAGTTTCCTTATATCTACTTTCCTCATGACTTAATACTGTCAGCAGTACAAGAGCATGAGTGTGTAATGCCAAAGATTTTGCATTAGATCTTTTTATCCCATGAGGAATGTTTGATATCTGCATTTATCTCTAATTTGAATTATTGAAATTTGTTAGGCCTAATGCATTTGCATACAGTAATGTTGCACAGAAATTAAAATGCATAAAACATCACTATCATTGTCTGCGTTGCTCTACCAAATGAAATCAAACAGTAACCTATTTAAGCAGTCTGTGACAACTCACTGTAGTGCCAAATGTTGATGTGCCGATTATTCTCTCAACCTGTCCTTTTCTCTTTTTTTCCCTTTCTTAAGAACAATATGCATTCCCTGCACAACACAAACAAATGCTGCTTTAAATCTCGTCAGTGATGGTGGTGAATGTAACCATGGTGAGTGTATGGTGTGAACCCAAATAGACAGGGATCAGCCTGTGCTTTTGCTGGTTGGATCTCCGGTGGATGCATTCAATCAAGCTACAATAGAGAAGCAGAAATCCAACTCACAAAGTTAACAAATTCTGTTGTGAATTAATCCATAGCCCTAACATTCAAGGTCAAAGAGTTTGATGCATCAGGAGTTAGTGTTAACCAAATGTTCAACAGACTCAATCGGCAACTCTTTTAAAGTCAAATTTTGTATAATTGTCACCTTTTTTGTGGAAGTAGTGCATGAAATAGGCTATTCCATCTAAACCCTGTAATCGTCCAGTGCTCCCTGTAGCTGCTGAATACAGTTTTAAGTTCCTATGCCCCACTCAGTTAAATGTATTCCAGGGAAACCTGCAATTTTTACCTCCGCCTTAGTTTAATTTGTTTGTCTGTCCGTTTGTTTGTCTGTCTGTTTGTTAGCAACTTTGCATGAGAAGTGATAGACGGATTCGCATGAAAGTTTCACAAGATGTGTTTGCCCAAGGAAGAAAAAAATAATATAATATAAGTAAGGGATAATGTATTGTCCGCCGGTCATTATAGAAATATATTTCCCGAGAGGAAGAACCGGAGACCGACGCGCAGCGGATAATGACCGGCGGACAATACATTATCCCGCTTATTATACGGGTCCTTGCCAACACGACGATATAATATTTTACAGAAACGTCTTTTACATTTAATTTGTTAACGTTTCATGGCTTCTGCGGAGAAACAAATAGTTCGCAAAGACACTTCAACTTGAAACATTCTATAGAACGCAGCTGATGTCCTTTCACTTTCAACGATGTTTCTACGCGTGGAATGATACGGAGACGTGCCATTGACAGCGGTCATTATAGTTTTTCAGCGGTCATTATACAAAAATAACTGACCTGCGAACGTTGAGGAGTCCCAATGAAAGTGAATGGAGCCTCCCTCAACATTCTAGAGACCCGTATAATAATATAAGATAATCCACCTATTATGTACCCTCTAATGTTTTTTCTTTCTTTCTCTCTCTCTCTCTCTTTTTTTTTTTTTTTTTTTACAGAGAATACACTGTTAAATAAAGACCATGTCCCAGCAATATTTCTGTCACCTAAAAGGAAAATGAAAAATGCTAAGATCAAACGAGATGGCTATGAAGTAAGTCCCTGTAAAGTAAAGATTTACCTTTTACAGATGTTCAGTGTCAGTAATTCATTATAATATAGCTTGGTTTTATTGTGCCTTTCGGATATATTTCAAACAATAGACCTGCTGTTCGAAATCACTAACTTATGATATGGCAAGCACAATGGAGCACTTTTTCCATGTTTAATGCTGCAACACAGACAATGCTTATTGCACAGGTGCTTTCTTCAGCAAAATTATGGGCTGTTTAGGCCTACGTACTGCAGCAGGCATGCAGAATGGTTGTGCAATGTCTGTAGACTACAGGCTACTGTATGTAGGCTACCTAATATGTTCACACATCCAGCCGTGTGTGAAATATGAAATGCATTGGAATGTCCCTTAGGTGGAGTGTGAACTTGTTAGCTACACATTTAAACACATACAATGAGATTCCTGTGTTTGCTTTGTAGACGGAGTGCTATAAAAAGGCAATAAATGCATTAAAAGGAATAAAAAATGTATCGCCTCATGTTGACTACACAGACCTTGTGAATGAGGTGAATAAGACATTCCTGTGTACTGGAGGGATTGATCCCGATACTGATGATGCCGCTTGCAAAGGTTTGCAGTTTCTTTAGTGATGTGTTCTTGTTTTGTTTTGTGCAAATGTGTACATAACAATCTGTTTAAATACTTTTCAATATTCATTTATCTATATAGTTGGGTCATTCCACAGAAAAAAGTGTCATTTGCTAGTTGTAAAACCACAAAAATAAACTTCATATTTAACCTGTTCTGTCTTTATGAGAGATAAAGTATGCACCTACAATTTACTAAGGAAGTGTGTGGAAATAATTAGGCTAGTTCACAATAAAAAGTAACTGGGGGAACAGAATCTCCCAGTTAGTACCACTGTACAATTAATTAATACTTGTTTTGTGTACAGGAGAATCTGGTGGTGCATTGTTTCTTGAAAGAAACAGCCGATCAATACAGGTAAGGCGTATTCATGATCTCCAGTTTGAATGGCTGGTTCATTAACTCATATAACATGCGTGTGTTTGAAAGTCTTTGTGTGTGTGTGTGTGTGTGTGTGTGTGTGTGTGTGTGCACGAATGTGAAGTGAAAATACTAGGGAGAATCTAGTGCTATGTTGTCACTATTTTTACTGATGTCTTTCTCTCTGGAGGTTGGTGTCATCAGTTGGGGTGTGACAGATGTTTGCACTGGTGGCAATGAAAAATCTAATGGAGAGCACAGAGACTACCACATCAGCCTCTTTAAAGTACAAGAGTTCTTAAAGAAATATCTGAAGGATGAGTTAACCTTCATAGGGTGAAAATATAACCTATAACCTTTTTCTAAAACCTTTTGTGTCTACACCTTCAGTTGTCAGTGCCAGTTATAACTGAAATACAAGAAATGTATCAATATTAATAAATCAATAAATGTTTTGCAATGTAATTTGGACAAGTGTTTTGTGCATCAGTTGTGACTCATGTAATTTAAAGTAAGACCATGCAGGGGTTGGATCAGGGGTTACATCAGATATTATTGAGTTTCCATTGATTCAGTGTAAAATGCTTGTTCACTTCTTCGTTCGCGTTAGGTCTATGCTGTTCCAAATTATTTTGTTCCACTCGCTAACTATAGTGCATTTAGCAGGCTCGTTCAATAGGGCTATGCTTGAAATCACTCCGGAGGTATGCTGCTAAATGCACTATAGTTAGCGAGTGGAACAAAATAAGATTCGTTCGACTGACGAAGACGTATCAGTTGAAACGTTAGTCAATTTGTTGCACAAATAAAAAAGACTGCAAGTGTCACCAGTGTGCTCCTGTCCTTTCCCTTAAAAGAAGCTAAGTCCAGATGAGATGCATCTGATGTTGCAGAACTAGGATTGATGCGTGGAGTGCCCTGTTTTATGTAGTTATGACAGTGTCATGTCATGCTTATGAAGGTACCTTCAAATAAAGTGTTACCAATCATTTTTGTATCACTGTTGATAGAAAAATTTTGTTTGTAAGATTCATTGCAACCACAATATGTCCGCACAGGTAGAACAGATTTGTTTAATTTTTCTGATGACTGACAGCACTCAACGACCTTTAGCAATGGAATAAGCCCATTGGTCCATATGTCTCGGCATTCCCCTTTAAAGGGAGGCAACTCTTTTTTTTTATTGTTCAGGCATACCCACATTTAGTCTGCAGTATGAACATACAGTAGCCTTGGGTTAGTTTTTTTTTTTTTTTTAACTATATTGAGGATTGGTGATTTGGTCAAACTACCAACAGTATTATGTTAGTATGTTCAAATGAGTAAAGCAAGGAAACAGAGTTAATATGGAATGAGTAGACCTTGTGTACTAAGAGTTAAGAGGAATACTTTTCCAGTTTTGTACGCCTGACCCAGACCCATTTCACTTTAGCATCAATTATGAATGCATAACTACATAACATTGATCTTTTTGATCAAATCCACCTCCCCTGATGAGCTGCTGACCCCAAAATGAATTGTCTTTAGGGCTGAAACCCCCTGTATGCTGTAGGCCCCTGTCTGCCTCAACACCACATCGTATAGTGTCGACTGGTTTATTTGGAATGCATTTGTCATCATGTGAGTGAGTACACCACTCACCGTTGTGCACGGCCAAGTATACTGCTTCTTTAACTTATAGAAAGACAGCCTCTCCTACACCACAATGTCCCCATCATTGCACTGATTGGGATTAGGCCAGGGAGGAGAGCCACCTACTGGTTAGTAAATGAAAGTAAAGGCAATGGTCTCAGTCATCAGTCCCTTGACGTCAGCCATTCCCTCCAAACAACCAATCCCTCACTGTCCCCTCCTGTTCCTGCTACTCCTATTCCCGTCTGCAACTCCTATTCCTGTCAGCCATTGATTTCAAAGTTTGAACAGTTGAGTAATCACCAGGCTCTCCGAACTCTGACCTGCCACCACCACACACAATGGGTCAAACCACCACTTCTTATAGCCTACTATATTTAGGAGTTGATTAACTTTAGTTAAAGGAAAATACCGGAGTAAGTTTAAGCATAGCCCTGCTGCACGAGCCTTCTAACAGCAATATATTTTGCATGAAATGAAAGAATTTCAAACAGCATAGACCAGGGGTCGGCAACCCAAAATGTTCAAAGAGCCATATTGGCCCAAAAAAAACAAAAACCATACCTGTCTGGAGCCGCAAAAATCTAAAAGCCTTATATAAGGCAACATAGACTGTCAATACATAAGCTGTATGTCTACTATTAAAATGACTAAGTAGGCTACAAATACAAAATGAACATTCATGATTAAATGTTTATTTTCCCTGCAGCGCATCCTTGAGAGAATTACGCACCACGTGACTACTGATGGACGATATTGCTGCTTCAAGTTTAGCCTAACTCCCATTACAATATTTAATTTAATTATAGTGTTTTGTTTTTTGTTGCACTGGTTTTAGGTCTCAAGAACAAAAAAGTGCATAGCCTCATGCTATTTTCAGCCCATGTGGAAATTAAATGTTCTCTTCATCGTCAATAACAATAGAACTTACTGTTCAATAACAATCAACAGAGCGCTAAAACAGCAGCCTGTCGTTAAAACGCAGCTTGCAATTATAAAAATAAATCGGCTGCCTTTTGAAAAGGTAAGTCAAATGCCAAGTTAAGTAGCCCAAGTCAGTGCAAATGAGAAAAATAAATAAAACAATCTTTTAATTCTCTCCCTTACTCAGCGTCAGAGATTAAATAAATTACAACCGCAAAGGAGTAACACAGATAAACTTTGATTTCTGTGTATTATCCTCGTCTCATAAGTTCGCAAATGCCACGAAGTCTGTGCAACTGTCAAACGCAGCAGCATCCTTCTCTTCCCCCCTCAGCTACAGACACGTAGGCTACATCATCGGACATTGCACCTTGCAAATAATCACTGTTGAGTGTGTGATCGTGATGGGCATCTTTGAACTCTCTCAGGGATGAGAAGTGGGAGAGCGTGTCTCGCTCTATCCCTGACTGTCAGCTTGCGCTCGAATGATAAAAACGGCTTCCAGCATTTGAAGCGCAAATTTCTTAAATATCAAATGAAATGAAATATATTTACAACTACATAGGCTACATTTTTACAACATAAAAATGTTTGTGTCATGTTTACCACCTAAGAAACCATATAAAACAAAATGTTTTTAAAGTTATTTTTCCATTTTCACACATTTTTGCAAAACCTCTATTGAGCCATTAAGGGGTGCTAAAGAGCCGCGGGTTGCCGACCCCTGGCGTAGACCTAACGCGAATGCGAAACACTTAACATTGAGTCAATGTAACCTCAGATCTTACTTTCGGTTTCCAACAGTCAGGTCCCATTGATTCAGTGTAAAGTGCCTGTTCACTTCTGCGTTCGGTCTGTGCTGTACCAAATTATTTTGTTCCACTCGCTAACTAGCGCATTTACCAAGCTCTTTCATCAGGGCTATGCTTGAATTCACTCTGGTTTATTCCTTTAAATATGGTGTTCGTACAGCCACTGACCAGAGATTGTGCTGCAAATGGTTTGTAGGGGAATTTCATAAACTTAATAACAAAAGGCAACTCACCACACCTTGTATTTATCATTTCTCATGCCCCCTGCTGGCTGAATACTGTCACACACATTTCAGTTTAAAGATCGCCCACATTTTGACAGGGCAATATATTTATCTGGTGGCTTAATTGACTGCTGCAGTTCCATCTAGTAACTCAAGAAGAGCTCAAGAAATAAAATAAACTAGATGTACCGCATGATGGTACAAAATATGACCGCCGCTCAGTTCTGCACATTCTCGCATATATATGATGCTTGTCAACTTGTTTGTATCTCTCTCATGTTATAAATGTGTGTCTGCATGAGTGAGTTTGCTTTTGTGTACAAGTATAAGAGTGTGTGTGTGTGTGTGTGTGTGTACCCGTGCGCATGTGTGCTTGTGTGTACAGTATGTAGTGTGTGTGTGTGTGTGTGTGTGTGTACCCGTGCGCATGTGTGCTTGTATGTATGTAGTTATATATGAGCACTATGGCAAGACATTCAGGGAAAAAACCTTGAATATATTGAATGAAGTCCTGAATATATTGAATGAAACTCCGAATATATTGAATGAAAGAAAACCTTGAATATATTGAATGAAGTCCCGAATATATTGAATGAAACTCCGAATGTATTGAATGAAAGAAAACCTTGAATATATTGAATGAAACTCCGAATATATTGAATGAAGTCACGAATATATTGAATGAAACTCCGAATATATTGAATAAAGTCGAATACATTGAATGAAGTCCCGAATATATTGAATGAAACTCTGAATATATTGAATGAAACCCTGAATATATTGAATGTAGTCCCGAATATATTGAATGAAGTCCCGAACATATTGAATGAAACCCCGAATATATTGAATGAAGTCCCGAATAATTGAATGACACTTACCTCATCCGAGGTCAGTGCCGGTGGCCATCTTATGGGTGCTTATGGGTACGCTTGGGGTGCCATAGAGCACATATGATGTAGGCTAAATGATCATTTGAATTTTGTAACCCAGTAACCATTCACTTAATAGCACCATCTACAGGTCAATAGTTGTACTGTCATTAAATGTACATATAAATTAATTTATTTTATAGCCCCCCATGGATGAAATTCCACAAAACTTGACATATTCCCACAAGATGTCAGGTTCATCATACACATTAAATTTGGTGCAGTTTAGAACATCTGATGTAAAGATAGGGGCAATTAAAGCAGTATAATATTGCATTTAAATTTTTTACCATGGGGGTGCAAATCACAAATGACTGGTTATAAGCTAAGTTGATGTGGGCTCTTGAGACCAACATTCCATAAAAAATCATCCTCAATGTCACGGGTGAGGTAGTATTTTTAGGAAAAACTGCATTTTTGGGGTTTCAACTGGGGGGGGGGGGGGGGGACTGACTCAGGGATGGAGTGGAGTGGCCCCCGGGGACCAAACAAAATTTTTACGTAAAAGTCTACAGGGGCTACATGCCCACCAAGTTTCATGTGCCCCGGTGTTGCGGTGTCCCCCCGGGAATCGTTGACCAAAAATTCAGGAAGTAGATGACGGGAGAGAGAGAAAAAAAAAACAAAAAACTTTGACAATCATTATATGACCGCTACGCTTGCTACGCAGCGGCGGTCATAATAAATAAATAAATAAATAAATAAATAAATAAATAAAATAAAAAAATACTGCACATTATGATAGACCTACAATTTGAACAGATGAACTTTCTATTACCCAAATATTGTATTACCAAGGGAGCACCCATAATCACTTCACCTCTTGTTCTATAGGCCATGCCTGTGCATTGCAATAGGGGGGTGACAGATAAGGTGCCTGTTCACCTAGGAAAATCAGAGTTTAGGCATACCCCTGAAAGAAAGGAATGTGATGCAAGTGTAACGGAGGCCCGGATGGTAGTGAGGATTTGGAGGGTGAGTGTAACGGAGGCCAGCTAGCGCGGCTAGCTCGGTGGTAGTGTGTAAATCCTCATCACCCAATTCCATGGGCGCTTCTAACACGCTGAGTTAGAAGCTCGGGCCTCCGTTACACTTGGTCAGATCGCTCCACTCCCACGCCAGGAGTTTGTAGCTTGCGGGGAGGCGGGTTCGAGACCTGTGTGCGGTGCGAACCGCCACCGGCTACATTGGTGCCGTGACCCGGATGGGAGTGAGGATTTGGAGGGTGACTGTAACGGAGGCCAGCTAGCGCGGCTAGCTCGGTGGTAGTGTGTAAATCCTCATCACCCAATTCCATGGGCGCTTCTAACACGCTGAGTTAGAAGCTCGGGCTTTAGCTCAGTTGGTTAGAGCGTTCCACTGCCACGCCGGGAGTTTGTAGCTTGCGGGGTGGCGGGTTTGAGACCCGTGTGCGGTGCGAACCGCCACCGGCTACACAGCCTTATTGCACCTCCATTCTTCTTTCCGCAATAAATTAGCAATAAAATATTAAAATACTTGTTTTCAACTTTTTTTTATTCTAAAGCAATTGGAAGTCATATAGGTAGCACAGGTAATAACTGAAATTAGTGCTTATAAGTATGATAATTACCCTGAAAGGCAAAGGGCCTACCTTGTGTCAAGATATTTAAGTGATACACTGGAAAGAATCAAAATGGATTTTTCTATAATTCCATTTCAAGAATGCAGCCTATGTTTGATTTACAGAGCCAATGACAACTACAGTAGCAAAGAGCCTAATGCTCCCAGAGTTAAGTTTTCCCTTATCATTCACATTTCACCAGAGCATTCACACTCCAAAATAGACAATGTTTTCTCATACAGTAGGCCTTGTATTATCCTTACTATTACCATGGAGCTGACCATTACTATAATTCAAGCAGGGCTGCCATCCTCAGTATTGCCAGTTTTGCCTTGGCAATACTACTTTTCAATCTATTATTGCCTGGCAGTACTACTTTTTAGTGCAACATCAAATTAAAAAAAAAAAAACATCTAACTATTCCAAAATTTCCTGGGGGGTACCCCCAGACCCCCAGTAGGCTAAGTCTACCCTACTGTATCAAATAATATACCATCTTCCATTCACAACTGCTGGGTACACCTAGGCTATTCTGTGACATTAGCAATATAATGTCCATGAAAAGCCTAATTCCTCCTCCACTAGTATGACCAGCATTTATAATGAACCTACTGTACGTCTAAGACATTTTAGGCTATTTTAGGCATATTGACTGATTAACACCAAGTTTCTCCAGCTAGGCAGCATTACCCTAATGGTAGCCTACTCTCACCTGGCATCACCATCCTCTTAAGGGTCCTTTTCTCTGAGGCACTCTTCCTCCAATGCCAGAGAGAGAGAGAGAACACATCCATAGACAGACATACACACACCAACACACACACAATCACCCAATCATATACATCCATACTCACTCACACCCACACATTCACAAAATAACACAATAGGTAAAAAGTAATTAATTATGTATGTCTGTTTGTCTTGTTTTACATCCAGTATTTGTATACAATATGTATATGTTATGTATGTGTATGTATATATGTATGTCATTGCTTTGGCAATAATGTTATTGTGACCTTCATGCCAATAGAGAGAGAGAGAGAGAGAGGTTGCATGGTAGCATACTCTCAATGGTTTACATGTAGATGGTGGTGAGGACTGTTGTTTTGAAATGGGCTTTTTCGGTAACACTCCATAATAAGGTGCCACTAGCAAACTAGGCATTACCTAACCCTTTGTTAATAGTTATTAAATATTACTAAAGTGTTTATTTTACATAAGTTAATAATGTTTCACTATTAATTAAATACAAGTTGTTAACTATATGTTATGGTCATAATAAATAGAAAATAGTCTACTACCTAATATTGTATTGATATTACAATATGTTTGTTTGCCATAATTAGTAGCCTGATGTAATTGCTGGTTAACAGGGCCTTTAAAAAGCTCTGATCTACCATTTTGACCTCACTACTTCCCAGTGCTACAGGAATCTAAGTCACTATTTGACTGTCAAATGAAGGGTGCGCTGTAACACACCAATAATAATAATAATTTGGGTGCTTTCTTTGGTCGTGCAAACTAACTTTGATAGGTGTTATTTAGGCTATGATTAATGGGGACATTAATGAAAACAGTGAATCAAATGCAAGAAGCTAAAATCACAAAAAGTAAGACTTGTGAATTAGAACAACAAATAGTTTTAGTAGGATAACAAACAATGCAACGAGAGAGAGAGAGAGAGAGAGAGAGAGAGAGAGAGAGAGAGAGAGAGAGAGAGAGATGACTTTCAAACATTATCTGGAGTGAAGCAACTCATATTGCTGTTGTTTCACATTGCTATGTGCTGTGCTGATATAGCCTAGAAATCTAGACGCCCCTATGTACAGAGATGGCCTGTCAGGCTACTGTTGATAGTTATGGGAATGACCGAATTTTGTGCAACACAAGCGAAATGGTAGCCAACGATATTCGGAAAAGGGCATGAAAGCTTCATTTTCATATGCTTGCACCTGTTACTGTTAGCTGCTACACTGTAAAAAGAATTTGTAATGGTTACTTGAAAAATGTGTGGAAACTCGTTGCCTCAAATGAGTTAAGTAACTATAACTTATCTTTTTCAAGTTAAAAGCTCTCTACATCTAAAAAGCTAAGTTATAGTTACCACACATTACACAGTTAGAGTTAAGATAATGTGTTTCCACACATTTTTCAAGTAACCATTACAAATCGTTTTTTACAGTGTACCAAACAATTTCACTCGGTAGCCTCAAAGACCACACTGTAAAAAACTATGGTTACTTGAAAAATGTGTGGAAACTCGTTGCCTCAAATGAGTTGAGTAACTTTAACTTACCTTTTTAGATGAAAAGGGCTTTTAACTTGAAAAAGATAAGTTATAGTTACTTAACTCATTTGAGACAGCGAGTTTCCACACATTTTTCAAGTAACCATTACAAATCGTTTTTTACAACGCCTCTGAATGAGCACCCACAGAAGCCATATTGACCTTCTGCAGGTGACGTATTAATAGTTCCCGCCACGGCTGTGGACGGCAAATTTGGCTATCGACTAAGTGAGTTTCAATGAGACACCTCCAGCAGTTCACTGATTTCAGTACACTGTAAAAAACGATTTGTAATGCTTACTTGGTGACTTACTGCACCACACAGGCTCTCCTCCAGTGTGAAGCCAAATGGATCTTTTATTTAAAAACTTTGCATCCTAAGGGTTTAAATGATGATTTTGATTTAAGTTGTTTCTTGTAGGCCTTTTGTATATTGTTTCATCTCTGCATGCAATATATTAATTTGGCATATGGAACTGTTAAATCTTATACTTGATATGTCTGCATCATGCACCACTACATTCCTCATTATCTTGGTATCTATTTATTGGTGTTTGTTTATTATCATTATTATTTTCATTTATTTTTTTCTATTCTTATCATTTTCATATATGATTACTATTTTTTGTTTTGACTGTTATACCATTACCAATTAGGTGAACGGTGCCTTTTATAACAATGGAGTCAACACGTCAACCGAACTAGTCTACTTTTTGATTGACATGTATGCCGCCAACTAGGCGTGACTATAAGGAAGTCTCTCCCTATGGTATGGTTGCACTGATGATGGTTTGAGGGACCGAAAACGTTTTGCACGCACTTTTGGGTAGCACTTTTTTATACAATAAAAGCAAATTTATCGGCCGTATTGGTGTGCGAGTTCCACTCTCTTTGACTGCTGGATTCACTACTTTTGGAACTGACGCACCCATCAGGACTGGAGTTACTGGTGCGACACCCTTTCTGCTCTACATAATGCTTACTTGAAAAATGAGTGGAAACTCGTTGCCTCAAATGAGTTGAGTAACTATAACTTATCTTTTTAGATGTTATGTGCTTTTAACTTGAAAAAGATAAGTTATAGTTACTTTACTCATTTGAGGCAACGAGTTTCCACTCATTTTTCAAGTAACCATTACAAATAATTTTTTACAGTGTAGGATATATGCCTTTTTAAGTCTATTGCTTACATTTCTTGAATAAATTAACTTCTTGAAGATTCATATAAATATCCTTCAATTCATTACCTAAAAGTTTAGTAGTATTTTAGCGATCGTTTTGACATGCACACACCCGATTTTTCCCATAGCAACGCCCGTTGCTACACTGTAAAAAACGATTTGTAATGTTTACTTGAAAAATGTGTGGAAACTCGTTGCCTCAAATGAGTTGAGTAACTATAACTTATCTTTTTAGGTGTAAAATGCTTTTAACTTGAAAAAGATAAGTTATAGTTACTCAACTCATTTGAGGCAACGAGTTTCCACGCATTTTTCAAGTAACCATTACAAATCGTTTTTTACAGTGTATGGACTCAAATGCGTTAATCAGTCGTCTTTATCGTCCTTTATTCTTAACTTGCCTTCAGACCATCGACAAATCACTTGGACGACATCACAGACGGTCTACTGTTACTACCATATTCAAATTGTTGCAACAGATAAAATAGCAAAGCCATAGGAGAATATTTTATACTTCGCTGCACAGGTTATCAATGTACTTCCGCCATCCAAGACGATAGATCACGTGGTTACGATGACGTGCTTGCAAAAGGTCAATAGTGGCAGGAACACCCACACATGCGCCCACTTGCATAACCTGGCACAACCTCTCATACATCTGACTTATTCTGCTTCCCTGCAAGGATGCCATAATTTTGCACTGATGCCATAATTCCTTTGAGTAAATCATGTCCTTTTTTGGATCTACAGAACTGTTTATAGTATGCTGTGTACACTTTTTATTGTTCATATTTATTTACATGTACATACGCATATATTTATTGCTGGTCAATAGACTGTAACCTGCACTGTTGCACTATTTGACTTACCTGCACTACTACCTTGACACACACATCATTACAAAATAAATAAATAAAAAGTAAGTTCCAAAGTCAAAGACATCAGTGTAAGTCAGTGCATTATAGTCTGACAATTCAGCTCAGATCTTACATTCACTCTGGAGGGCTTTCCCTCCCTATTGGCTACGGTGCAATGATCAGTCAATGTGAGAGAAATAATATGATTCATCTTGAGATAAAACAATTAAACATCCATACTAATCCAGTCCTTCTTTTCTGTTTCTTGATTTATTCTACATTTTTAATTTTTCCCTTGCAGACTATACACCCAAGGCATTTTGTTGTAATCCAGTATTTTGATGTCCAGCAGGGGACACCAAAACACCAGTGTGATCAGAGCTGGATATGGAGCTTCTCCCTCCCTGATTACTGTAACTGGCTTCCAGGCCTCCCAAAGCCTGTCTTTTTGCCCTCAATGACTTCCAGGCAGGCACTACTCCCTCCAATTTAGGATTAGGATCAGGGTTGAGGTGGCAAAGGTTTGGAATAGGGTAAAGGTAGTGCCTTTTATGCTGTGCTGCCTGAAATGTACCGTTGGGGCAAAAAAAAACACCATTTAGCTCCAAAGCTGGGGCAGATTCCAATGCGCTCAATGGTGTTTTCTACCCCCAATGCCACCTTCCAGGCAGCACAGCCTAAAAGGCACTACCTTAATCCTTACCCTAAACCTATCCCCTCAACCGTCATCCAAACCCTAAATTGGGGGCAGTAGTGCCTTGAGGCCAGTGCTGCTTGGAAGGGCAAAAAATAGGGGGCAAAAATACCTTCCAATGCAAACCCCCACAAGCTTGCAAGGAGTTTGCTGCAAGTTTCCTAAAATGATCAACAGCTCAACAGCTCATCTCATTCTAATGAGCTGAAATAGTCACCACAGTTGTACAGCCTACAGGCCTTTGTGATGGCATTAAGCCCTGTGTAGACTTCAGTACCTGTAGCCTGATTGCCATCGACTTTCAAAGCTCTACAAGACTTTGGTCTGACCAAGAGCCTGTATAACAACGTTTCTCAAAACGCATGGTTGACCCGCCTCCCTGAAATGCCTCGGTTTGCTACTGGTCGATGTTAGAAAATGCTGTGCCGAAGCCAAACCAATCATACCACTCTTTCCTCTGACGTATGTGACGCGAAGGGAATTGCTTGAACAGGACTGAGAGCCGTTGGAGCTGCTCAAAGTTGATTGGTTCCCGAAAAAGTGGGTGGAGATCCCGCTGTAGCGGGATCAGGGAATGTACTTGAACGAGGTCGTGACCCTGCTGTGTGTAGCTGAGCCGAAGGCGTTGCGTCACCAGTAGGGCGGAGCCCGGCTACAGTACCTGCTAAATATCAAGAAATTTTAAAATAATTGGACAGATAAGGAGAACTGACAATGACATTCATAATGAGACACACACCAATCCCACCCCACCACCCCAGCCCTTCACATCAGATGTGGATTGTGTGTCTGTTGTTATTTCACTCTGACAAATGGTCGCTGTCATTTTGCCATGTTGAGAATAAATCTTCACTGACAGACAAAAATAAATTAATCTTGTAAATGAGTTTGTGGAGGCTTGCATATCACTCCAGAATATTCAAATAATAGCTGGGGCCATCTGTTAGCTCAATCCAGTTTTGCTTCTATAAACAAACAAGTATGCTTTTGTGTGAATTTTACACATGATTTATATAGAGCATTATTTTTTGTTTCTGGCCACACCTCTTAAATTCATATCAGATGGCTCTCTCATGAAATACACTCCATACATTTTGTGTAAAATACTTTTACCACATGCCTCATGCAATAACCCTCTGAGAACTTATCTTACCTTTGTATAGGCTAGCGGATTACATGTGAATTGACTTAACACACGTCTTTATGTATTTGGCCTATACATAACTATACTATACTACCATTTATGCCATTCTGTTTTTCAATTGTAGCCTGCATGATACAGTAGGGCAAGGCACAATGGAAGATCTATGTGCATGTCTGCTTTGTGTAATTGCTGTGTGCTTAAGAACTTTTTGTTAACACATTTAAGTCATTCCTAGAAAGGACAATACTTATAAGCTGCTGATAACATGACGATAAGATACCATTGATGAGGCGAGACCACTTCTTGTGTTGGCTGTCATCAGTGTGGTCCAAACATCTATATGATCTTGCTTTTTTTTTTTTTTTTTTACCTTTAAGGAGTTATTGTAAAGTAGACATGTATGATGTTTTGACATTTAACTCCATGTAAATACCTTTGTGCTCCTGAGTGATGCACGCTATTGGTGTTCCACCCAGATATTCAAATGTAGTACACAGCATAATGTCACTGTATACAATTTCTCCACCATATCAAACTGAAGTTTGACAATCTCTTCAAATTGCTGCTGTCATATACTGGAAATAGAAAGAAAGTGGCCGTAAGTAAAGAAAACTTTATGCATACACATTTTTTTTTATTATTTATTCAAAAAATGTTGTAAAATGTCCAACAATATGCATTATTCACAATAGACACAATTCTTATCTCAACCACAAAACAGCAGGGGTAAATGCATAGATATGATGAAATAATATCAGAGCATTTTCAGAAGCATCGCTATATTTACAGTACATGCCTTTAAATACATGCCATTTATTTTAAACATTTTGATTTCAGGCTCTCTGGAATAGCTTTAATGTCTTCAATTCCCTTTATGGAGAGACAACATTTT
The DNA here is from genome assembly GCA_027497455.2 of Sardinella longiceps. Classification (NCBI taxonomy): domain Eukaryota; kingdom Metazoa; phylum Chordata; class Actinopteri; order Clupeiformes; family Clupeidae; genus Sardinella; species Sardinella longiceps. The sequence continues at coordinate 50,031 of JAODXP020006366.1, forward strand.
CCAACAAATGAGACCAGTATGATGAACAGCACATATTACTACTGTAGTAGTATGCCTGCTGGTTCCTTAGTTTGGGCCACAATCACCTGTCCTTGTGTGTGTGTAGGTATTCCTGCTAGTGTGTGGCTTCTGTGGGCACTCATTCAGAGGCACCACCAAGGCTTGACCAATGATATCTACATGTTTAACCTCACTATCATGGACCTGATTAACAACACTGTCATACTTCCATATACACTCAATTTCTTCATCTGGCAGGATAACTATATTGCAAGGGCAGGTAATTTTATGCTTAGTGTATGCATGAATGGAAGACCTCTGCTTATGACTTGTACCTGTGTGGACTGCTACATGGCTGTGGCTCACCCCATCTCATACATGAAGACCAAGGACAGCAGACTGAAGGTGACTGTCTGTAGGTTGCTCTGTGTATTGGTGTGGGGTCTGACAAGTGCCATTGGGATTTGGTTTGCACTGAACCATGAACTTCTGTCTTCTCCTATCATCGTGGTCCTTTTAGCCCTAACGGTTCTAACCATTGTTATCTTGGATGTCACCATCCTGCGAACTCTGAGAAAAATTGATCCTGCAGGAGGGAGAAGCCTCCACCCTCAAAAGCAGAGAGCTCTGCAGACCATCACCAACAGCCTGGTCATGACCGTAGTCTCCTACCTTCCTACGCTGATCGTCTATATCTTTTCTCCACTGATGCCCCTGACTCCTGAGGTAAAGGTGTGTTATATTCTATTTCCCACCTCAGCCAACTTTATCCTGGCGACTACCATCATGCCCCTGCTCTTTCTGGAGAATCTAGGGAAGTTGAGGGGTCTGAGATGGTGTGGTTGTCCAAGAGAAGATTAGTCTATGGGCTGGGGAGCAGGATTCCATCACAGGGCTTCTAGGGGGAGGAAATGTCAGTCCTGGTATGGGCAATGGGCATCCAGTGGAGTTGGCCATCATCCATTAAGAAGGGGTGACACGGACATGGGGTGGACTGCAGACTTGGCACTCAGCAGAGGTGGTTGTAAAATATAAAGGCAGAATAAGCAAAGGAGCTAAACCAGTCTAGGATAAGCACTTCAAATATCATATGTCTCAAGTACGCTTGTTTTATAAAGTGTCACACAATCTTGCCCATCCCCCGCTGTAAAGCTTTTTCTAAAGGCATGAGAGCAGTGGTAGTACACAGGCCTCTGTAGGAGACTGGATTATACCATTTAGACGTAGGCCTACCGCTTTTGCCCAAAATGTGCCGTCAGTAAATGGGAGTCCAAATAAGAGAGTGCCCCACTTACAACACCTTCCAAACTCATGTAAGTCAATGGTATCTTCAAAATCAAAAATCAACAAATGTAACACATCTCATCACCGAGTCATTCTTGAATCTTTATCTATTCTTTTCTTCATCTTCTCTTTGTTGCTGCTGTAGGCCTGTTTATTGTTTACCTGTTCTTGCTTTTCCTGCTTGTTTGTCTGCATGTACTGTATGTTTTTTTCCGCCTTGGTGTAGACTGTTGTCATTATTTGTACCTTGTGGTGATGTCCATGCTGTCATTGTACTAGTTTTGGCGGTGTCCATGTTTTGTCTTTTTTGTTGTCTTTGTCTTTTGTTGTAGATTTGTTTTTATGTTACCAGCCAAGAGACTGCAGATGAAAAGTAGTCATTTGATTCTGGCATATTTACTTATCTGTATTTGTTTTATACAACAATGTTCATAAATATGTATCAAGCAATTTTGAGTTTCAAAACCTGACAGGGTTAACTTTCACATTAGTCAACACTGATTGCTGCCAAAATCCATTTAAACTCCCTCCAAATACCCACAGCAGTGTCAAACCTCACTACGTGCATAGTTAAAATAATTGGTGAACATCACTGAAAAAGCAGATGTTTGTTCATCTGGGATTGCTCAAACAGTATTTGTGCACCTGTTCACTAGAGCCCATCCTATTATCCAGCAATGGGCAAGGCCTACGCTTTAGTTTCTTTCAGACAGTTCAAGCCTCCTTGGTGTTGCCTAATCTGAATCAGAATTAAATGTGTATCTTTTAGCTGTAGTAGTGACATTTAGATGTAAATGGAGGGCATTTTGGGCCTACAAATGAATTACACATAGCCAATGTTTCTGCAGAAGATATTGTGATGTAACTGCAATTGTAATCCTGAATATTTCTTGAGGTAACTGTAATTGAATTACACATTTTTTTTCAATGTAATGTGACTAATTACTGTTTTTTTTTATAGCCTAGAACTCTAGACGTACCCCTAGCGGTAACAAATTTGAATTTGCACAGCGGATACGTCTAGAGCCCAACCATAGAAAACCGTTGTATCCTGACTCTGCCGGCGTCTAACCAATCACAGCACGCAAGCACCTGCCCCTCCATTGAGGCACAGTCTATCAGTAGTCTACAGACTATACATTCTTATGATATAGTGTTGTGTGTCAGGCTAGTTTTTTTACTTTTTACTTTTATTTTGTAATTAAATTACGTAACTCATTACATCCCAACACTGATGGTCCCTACCAAATAAACCAATAAATAAATAAAAAATAAATATGTATAAATGTTGTGGGAGAGAGACAGTTGTACGGCATGTCAATGTGAGATTAATGGCAGCGTTAAGCTATAACAGTACTCAAGCCTGGATGTAAGAAATGCATGTATTGATTTTTCAGCATCATCAAAAGACAAGTACTTTCTAATATTAGCTCTATTTCTTAGGTGATAGGTCTTTTAGAAATATGTTCTATATGACTATTAAGAAAGAGATATTGGTCAATAATCAAATTATCTGAGAGAGAGTACAAGGCTGCTAAGTCAATTTTTGGTGTAGAGGTAAGGTGCCATTCAACTGTTTGGGGCCTGTCATAACTTTATAATACCGTTTTATCTGAGTCTAAACTTAAGAAATGATTAGACATCCAGGTTTTGATGTCTACAGGGAACCAAAGTCACACTAACTTCCGGTTTAGCAATGGGACCTATCGAGCCCATTAAAATGAATGAACAGATAAATATCACTGTTCCGCTTTGGTATGCGCAGTGGGTTTCATATATAATGTTTATAATGTTGAAACTTACATTTTGAGCTTCACAAATGTAAAAAAAAAAAAATTGATTATAGACGAACTTCAGGAGTTACGTTACATAAAAAACGTAGTCTTGATTGGCATGAATGGTTATCATTTAAATTCACATGTAACATATGTGTGACTCTGTCCATTCACTCTCACGGCCAATAGGTCCCATTGCTAAACCGGAAGTTAGCGTGATTTCGGTTCCATATGATTAACTATATACTTTTTTGAAAGCTTCCTTTTTCATTTTGTTTGCGGGTTTTCAGTCAAATTTTAGGGTTGCTTGTTTTAAACTAATATATATCTATGTGTAATGTTCAATTAAATTTGTCAAGTGTAAATTTCAGGAAAAAATCATAAAACATACAAAGTACATTGATTTCCATGAAATAAACAAATGACAGATATTTGTGACAGCATTTGTGACTATTTGCAAACATACATTTTTGTCTATTTCTCTCGCCTACACACCAGTGTCACGACTAACCTTACATAAATTTAACATATTCACAAATTTAATATATTCTAGTGGTGGAAATTGAGCTGTTATGGCCTAGTATTACAGGCTATTAGGCATTTGTGATGACACTAAAGGGATTGATAAAAGCAGGGTGCGATTTGTTGGGGGGGATGGCTCAGATTTCCCCACTTCTGGTTTTGGTATCCCTGCCTCTGCTTGAATAATTTTATCTCCGGTGGGGATAACATTTATCCCCCCTTGTTATCTCATGACAGTATGCAAGCCATGTGATGTGACTAATGAACATCTAGCGTGCATAAACGAACGATTTATAAAATTAAAAAAATGCGTCCTGTGTCCTGAATTGTGTGCGTGACAACTGGCGAACTTTGCCACGAACTTCAGCCTATGCGCAGGTGTTTTTTTCTCACTGGAAAGACTAAAGCTTGGAAAATGAAAGGAAACTTCATTGCTTGAACAACTTTGTGCAAAGGAAAACAAACTGTTACTTTGTCATAAGCATAATTTCAACGTATCAGGCAAAATATCCTTCTGAATCGCGGGGGATGACAATTTTTTTTAGGTCATTCAACCAGTAGTTGAAAATGACCAAGAAATGGCATAATCTAGGCAAAATGCTTCAACAATACCCAAGGAAGGCCTACCTGGTCCTATTTGCATTGGCTATTTTTTATGCTCAATGCCGTGGCTGACATTTGCAAAAAACAAATTGTTTAGGTTACTCCAGGATATTCAAATCATAGCTGCGGCCATCTGTTAGTCCTGCTGTTGTGCAAATGCAAGTGTAATTTGGCAGACAAGCTTGTGCTTATGCTTTGATTTGATTTTGACACGACACACGTGAAATAATTGTTGTATATTTTACCTATTTACATTAGTAACGGCTGACATTTGATACATCCATTAGCCTAGATAATTATTATTATCAATTAATTTGTTTCTGGCCACACATCAATCAAATTTAATTCTGGATCGCTGCAAAGTGAGTTGTCTAAAAAGACATGCAGAACATGTTTGATGGCAATGTTAAAAGTGGTACTTGGTGCGAACTCTATTAAGAGGTGGTGGATAAACTCAAAACAGAATTTGAGAGTTGAGTAAATTGTGACTTTCGTTTAGCTACTAGTACATCCCTGAGTAATGCTATAGGGCTGTGTCAATACCCAGTAGTAACCAGGCTTGATCTGTTCCAATGTTGGCTGTCATCTATGGCCTTACCTTTATGGAGTTACTGTAAAATGTGTACATGAATGTTGTATTGACATGTGTTGGTGGCCAAACCACTGTTGTTTCGACTTTGAAATGTCATTTATTGATGTTACATCCAGATATTCAAATGCAAAATATACAGCATGAACATCACATCAACCTGAACTCTGTCAATCTCTTCATGCTGCTCTCATATGGAAAAGAGTAGAACATAGAGTCATCGAGAAAATGAGTGCATAAGTAAATTTTATTTATAGAACACGTTTAACTATAAAACTATGAACACATAAGAATAGCTTAGACAATATAGGTTTCCAAAGTGCACAAAGTTAATATCCAGTGCTACTGTACATCACTGGGAAACACTTGGTGGGGAATGGGGAGACATTTTTTTTATATTGCTATTATATTTGGTTAACTGTTCTGCCACCCGAGTAATAGTGTATGTAACTCATTCACAAATATTAATGTCTGGGTTTCTTTCTACTAGCTAGTGTTACAGTATCTGCTTGTCAGTGGTTTGGCACCCAACTCATCAAAATGACATAAAATAAAATAAATAAAAATAACAAGCTAAAAGACATTACGCATCTTCTTACAATCGAAAGATGATTATTTATTTATTTTAACATATAATAACACGCATATATCTTATTATAAAACTAATTTCACTTGTAGAATTTGCATGGATACAGAAGAAGTATAATAAAAATAGTGCAAAACCAAAAAAATACATTGACAGTGGTGACAATGACAGATATCTTATCAAAGGAGTGAGTAAAACTTTTCTTTCTTTTGCAGACAGGGAAAGGAAAAAGTCATATTTGATGACACATGGCATGACACACCTGCCTGTTTTAGAACTTGCAACATTGAAAGCCCTTCAAATTCTTGAAGCTCCCAAGGTTACCCAAGTGCAGCAGAGGCATGATTGAGCTCCCAAGCATGGGGGATATGAGAGTGGGAATGAGAAAGCTGCACTTACGGACTTCCGTGGGTAAAGAAATTAAACTAAAGACTGAATACATGATAATTGGAGGAGGATATATTGTTAGGATCACAATGAAATTGTTGGTGATGGTCTGCAGAGCTCTCTGTTTCTGTGGGTGAACACCAGTCCTTCCAGAAGGATCTGGCTTTCTCAGAGTGTAGAGGATTGACAAATCACAGAATATCATGGTTGGAAGAGGGAGGACAAATGATATCACTAGGTAAGTGAAGATAAAATCACTAACATCTAGCGCGAATGCTATCCCGTAAAGCAATGTCAGACCCCAAGCCAATGCAGTCGCCACTATCCTGTGCTTTGTACTCTTCAGTTTCCTGTATACAATGGGATATACTACAGCTATGTAACAGTCCACACAGATAAAGGCCAAC
>JAODXP020006367.1:0-27500 GCA_027497455.2 Sardinella longiceps
GGACACGGTGAATAGCAGACGTGTGATTGGTCACTGCTCTGGCCAGCGCGTCGATGACGACCACTATCTGCTCTCCTCGATGAATCATGTAGAGCATTAGTATGGCCATCAGGATAGTTGCAATCGTGGATAGACTGGCCAGGATCAGTATCGTCCACCTCCCCTCTCGTTAGCAACTGCATGACTATCTATGGATGATCCGCTGGTACTGGCTGGTTCCCACCAACCCAGGCCTTCCATGTCGGTTCTAGTGTCGGTTCCGTTGACAGACCAGTTCATTAGATCCATGATTCTTGTGTGAGTTTGAGGAGCAGAACAGGGAGAGTCTCTCAGGAGTGTAAGACAGTAGAATAGACCAAAGAGGAGGAGCATAGCATAGAGATAAGAGGAGAAAAAATACCACTGCCAAATCTCACAAAGCAACCTCTTCAAAAAACACCAGCTAAACAAAGCTGTTCTGTAGATGTGTCTTCCTATTTGTTGTACAGTAGATTCTTACATATTGCGTGGAAATATTTATGTCATTTTTTTCATTCAATTGTAAAAAAAGAAGAAAAAAGTGATTTCTGTGTCTGTTTCTCACCTGAGGAAGAGGATGGGAGGAGAGGAAGCATGCTAACCATGCAAGCACACAAGTCCACAAGAGGGCGCTGGTGTATATTCTATTTTAGTTTGAACAGTACTACTCAAATTCTGTCCTCTTTTATTTCAAAGAGGAGGTTGGGAGTCTTGCCCCTGGTGAAGTGAAACATTGTTGCACACAATTGAGTGTAATTACTACATTAATTGAGTGTAATTACTACATTAATTGAGTCTAATTACTTTGTCTTTCCACATCTTTGGATCTCATCTAATTGGTATATATTCTAATCTAATTATGCATAATAATCAATTAATGCATTGACAAATGTTTTTAACCATACCATAGCACCTACGCGTCACACTACTAACAAGCGTTCATGTGTTTACACAGCAACATCGCTAAACAACTGAAATAACAAATAAAGAAAAAATAACAAAAGCCCCCCTGTGTTAAAGAGTGCTTCCCATACAGACGCGCGCTCCCAACACTCAAAAGGTCCCACCTCCTGCGCTCCTGTTTGACTACCAGTACCCGTGAAACTGACCAGGAGACAGGTAACAAGAACCCCTTCTCAACAAAGGCTAACAGACACAAATCTGTTTTCTTACGATGTTAATTGTGCACGATTGAAATTCTAGAAAACTGCTCTATTGTTACACTTTGCAATAAACTATACTTTTAGTGCTATTCAGTCAGACGTCCATCCAACTCAAATCAAGCCATCTCATTGAAGTTAAAACGTTTACACAAACAGTACACATACATGTATTTCCCCCATACACATGACCCCATACTAAACACACCAATTCAGACATTATAATAACAGTTCATTTCTTGCATATGACTTTGTCCCATTGTTCAACCTGGCGGGAAAATGCCAGCATAAGTGGCAGACGCTTTGCGTTCTGTCACACACACACACACACACACACACACACACACACACACACACACACACACACACAGTGGCAACTCATTATGAGATCAGACAAGCCTTCTTGGAGTATCCATCCTCTCTTTCTCTCTCTGATGTACAGTACATGCTCGTGCATATGTAACGAGTGCAGTAAGAACGGCTCCGCCTACACATACACAAACACATTGTGCCCTCTGACATACAGTAATGATTGCGTGTGTGTGTGAGTGAGTAAGTGAGATATGTTTTATTACTTTTGACAAAAGACCTTAGTGAGATTTCTCGTTTTGGGATCATATAACAAGTGACAACCTGCAGGACTTCTTGAACTAGCCACATAGGTAATAATAATTGACAATAATAAGGAGGTAATAAGTAAGGGATACTTATGGCATTACTCTGAAGGGAGATATTTCCATGATAATGACCGCCTCACCAAACGTTATCCCGCTTCCTACTGTAGATATTATTAACATGTGACGAAGTCTTGTTTATCACTAGCCTACTTTAACGGCAACATCAGTGATTAAGATGGATCATGCCCTCCGCTGAAAAGAAGTATTCTGATAACTTACAAATCAGCTGATTGGTTAAGGCAATCTTCTGTTTGACTTTTGCTTGACAACAGTCCGTTATTAAAAATGATCAGACCGTAGGACGTTGAAAAGTGAATGGAGCATCGTACAGCATTATAAAGAGCCGTGTAATAATGTACAATAATAATGGTGAAAAAATACTACAAATAAAATAAAGCAATAACAATAAATTCTGATGAGTAGATTATCTTCCTATGTAATTCTGCTTGATTCTTATCTCCCTTCAGTGCTCTGTCTGGGACTCCAGCCATCGGACCCGAAGAGGTGTGTGTGTGTGTGTGTGTGTGTGTGTGATGTGTGTGTGTGTGTTTGCTCATATAAAACCATGCTGAGGGCTGTGAGGTGTGTGTGTGTGTGTCACTAACGGGCTATTGCTCATTCCTCCACTCGAGACCCACCATCTGTTGCACAGCACTCTCCCCAGTGGCCACTAGAGGGAGTCAGAGAGACACAGGAGAGGGGTTTGAGAGACGTATGCGCACGCACGCACACACACACACACACACACACAAACAGATGAACACAGATTAACACAGAGTGACACACAGGAGAGGGGGGTTGAGACACACACACACACACACACACACACACACACACACACACACACACATAAACACAGAGAGACACACAGGAGAGGGGGGTTCACACACACACACACACACACACACACACAGATGCCCACCTGGTTCCTCAGAGTCCAGGTCCAGGGCGGCAAGTTGTGTTCTCAACGTCTCCTCAGCATCTGAGTCCGAGTGGGGGCATCCAACATACCCACGCTGATCCACACAGTACTGGAGAAAACTACACACACACACACACACAATTATAATATTCAGGTGGGAAAGGGTGCTAAGCTCATCTGTCTGTGTGTGTGTGTGTGTGTGTGTGTGTGTGTGTGAGAGAGAGAGTGTATTGTGTGTGTGTGTGTGTGTGTGTGTGTGTGTGTTCTCCCTGAACTCACCTGCCCCAGGTAGGATCTGTTCTGAGGACAATGGGGTTTCCCACCACAACTAGCAGGGCTTTGGCTCGGGTCATGGCCACGTTAAATCTCTGCAGAAACACACACACACACACACACACACACACACACACACACACACACACACACACACACACACACACTTTTAGCATACTTTACCAATTTGCATTGGTACACATACATTTGCATGAACAAATACATTTGCATGAACAAAATATGCTGGAGGCACAGAGAGAGAGAGAGAGAGAGAGAGAGAGAGAGAGACCTTCTGGTTCCTAAGGAAGCCAATGTTGAACTTCTTGTCCATGTTGAGGTGTTCACAACTGCTGCGTACTGTTGATACAATAATCACCCTCCTCTCCTGTCCCTGAAACTCTTCTACTGAGCCCACCTCACACACACACACACACACACACACACACACACACACACACACACACACACACAGACAGAAATACATAAGCACAATAAGCTAAAGAGCTTTCAAATGAAACAATGTACCGTATAGTAGATAGTAGAGATAAGACAGGAAATGAGTGGGACAGAGAGACAGAGAGACCAAAGAGTGAGTAGAGGTTCTAGAATGGAACTGAATCTAAGGACTAGTAGAGGTTCTGGAACAGAACCGATGTAAGCATTGAGGATGACATAAACATTGAGGAACACACCTTCAGCAGCTTTGAATCTCCCAACTCTCTTGAGACCGCTTCTCTGATCTTCTGTACCTGTGTGAGGCAAAACTACAGGTGAGGAATGGCAGGCGCACACACACACACACACACACACACACACACACACACACACAGTTTAGTTCTTTTATTTGGATCTTAACACATACATTTTACAATCAAAGGTCCAAACATTGGCCAGAAGTGTGTCATAGGAATGAAACTAAACTAAACTAAACTATTTATCAAAATGATCAATATTGTTGCAACTGTTGTTAGGCTGTAGAAGACCTTGTATTCCCCACCTGTTTCCTGTAGGGGGCGATGATGAGTCACCTACAGCAGAGGCGTATATAGAGAGAATTTGGACAACTCAAATCATGGCCCCATGTTTACTACCAACGGCTAAAGATTCTACTGGCAGGGTGCTTGCTCTTTTTCCAAATCAAAATTCCAGACTTTTTCCAGACTTTTTCAAAACTGATATCTTTTCCCCAAGACCTTGACTCAGGGCGCAACTAACCCCCCCCCCCCCATAGAAAAACAGTACCACTAAAATGACATAGAATCAATTCAGCATCATATGACCTTCAAAGTAGTATTGTTGGTAATGTATACTGTGAACAACACATGACACAACAACAGTAAAGGCAGCACATCAGTGAAGAATATAGGATGCATATTTGTATCGAGAAGTAGATGGGGGGTTTGGGGGTTCCCCCCAAGAAATTTTTGAAAAATGAGTTACCATTTCCTGCAATCTGGTGCATTTTAACTCTAATAGCAATTAATTAAGTGGATTACCTACTGGCTAATATCGTTGTAGTTGGTAGTCAGTGAGACCTTGTAATATTTCTTACAATTGAACCGAAACCGAACCCCCCCAAGACATTTTTTTGCAAATCCATTTCCTGCAATCTGGCGCATTTTAACAAGTTGCTAGATAGCTTCTCATAGCAATTAATTAAATGGATTATCTAATGCAGTTGTATTCGGCAGTCAGTTGTAATATTTCTTAGCCTACAATTGAACCAAAATGTATTTAAATTCAGACTTTAATGGCATATATTGTTGAATTTTCAGTTTGATGTGATGCTCATAGTCTTTTATTCTTTTGGACCCTTTTAGGATAATAATAAGAAACATGATGGGGGCAGTCTTTCTTTGCAATTTGTTAAATTCACTGATATTCATTATTCATTATTTAATTGTAAATGTGTCTAAACACTTGAAGGAAATGGGCTACAATAGCCTACCTTGTGTTTCTGAATCATTAGCCTAATTAGCACAGGGTAGGCTATTCCTTGACCAACATATCAGTCATGGTATGTCTGAAATTACCACTTCAGCCTAATTTTGGAGACTACAAAAACAGCTGTGTTTGGTACAGTGATGTTATTGCTACCTCATTCTAGATCTACAGATAGGTATGCCTGTTTTTGGAATGCAGCCTATGATGCAGGCTTGTCATCATGCATATAGAACTGTTTCCACAATAGGCTAGCCTACTTCGAACTCATGAATTAATCTGTAGGATAAACGGTTTATCAAAGCAACTAGTAAGCAGTAGTAGTAAGTAGTTCTTGTGACGCTCTTTCAAATGATATATGTATGATATTTCTGAGAGGAAAACTCTCCAAGTTATTAAACAGAGAAGAACTGATAGATTTGGAATCCATAAGTGCACGGCAAGCGCATCGCAATATTAAATGCATTTGCGGTTTTTATAACGTGAAGGGTAGGCTAGGGACAATTTTAAGGTTACTGCTGTCATTCATGCACAACAATGTTTGACATATCATCTATCACAGACATGGGCGCACTTCTCAACTGGGGTGAATTAAAACTGTGGACAATAGGGGAGGGGTCATTCTTACGTTGTTTTAAATCATAGTTTTTACACCCTTATACTATTTCTTATTTCAAAATATTCTGTGTCTTTGAGCATACTTTTTTCCATACTTTATTAAGACTTTCACATGAAATCCAAGACTTTTCAAGGTCTGGAAAACAGCATTTCAAAATTCCATACTTTTTAAGACTTTCAAGACTTGCACAAGCACCCTAACTGGGCTGGCAGATGGGCCGGATATACGGATGCATCGAAATCGCTAATTTTACAATACTTAGAAAGCTCGACATAACATCACGCGCTGTTTGTAATTTAATGATATACTGAACTTTCTTATCCGATATTGAACGTTCGAACCCTTAGTTGTCCTAACTCTCTCTATATACGGCTCTGACCTACACTATAAACCCTTGCAGTCCCACCTGTTTCCTGAAGGGGTGATGATGAGTTACCTATAAACCCCTGCATTCCTCACCAGTAGGGGGTGATGATGAGTTGCCTATAAACCCCTGCAGTCCCACCTGTTTCCTGTAGGGGGCGATGATGCCGATGTCCTCGGGGGAGATGCGGGCCACGCCCTTCTTGCCCTGAGTCTCTAGCAGCTTCCTCAGGTAACCCATGACAACAATGATCTCAGAACGGTTAAAGAAGGAAGGACTGTCGGACTCTCTCTCGTCCTTCCCCACAACACCATGGAAGATCAACGGGAACTCCTGACACACACACACACACACACACACACACACACACACACACGCACACACCAAGAAAAATCTATGTGAAACCCTGATACACACACACCCACCATATGAAAAATCAATGAGAAACCCTGATACACACACAAACATGCACCATCAGCGGAATTCCTGATACACACATACGCACAACACTATGCTCAGACAGAAAGATACACACACACACACACACACACACACACACATACTACTGTAGTTCAGTTCATAGTTCACAATTTTTTAAATGAACTAGTGAACTATGAACTGAACTAGTTCATTTAAAAAGCCCCTCTGAAAAAAGCAACTCTGTCTCTGTCTCACCGCCTCTCACTTGCGCCAATTATTCCATTCCAAACGGAACAAGACTTTATTTCTCTCGACTCGTGGGAGATATCAGCCCATATTATTCGCAGGCGTCCGTGAGCATCTATAGAGATAAAGTAGACTTTATTTTATTAGCTTAATGCTGAACAAACAACTTAGAGATGCCATTGCAGACTTTACGGATACTTTATTAGGCCCCAGGCAGGTAGGCTGAGTCCATGAGGCGTGGATCTGCCCAAGGTTTCTTCCTACATAACAAACTATTTACAAAGTGAGGGAGTTTTTCCTTGCCCCGATTCTCATGGATGCTTCCCGTACTGTCTGTAAAGCTCCGCGAGACAATGTACTGTATTTGTGCGCTCTACAAATAAAATTGAATTGAATTGAATTGAATTGCGAGATTCAAATCTATGTCGATCTGCAATAGGCCTACCGCTCTTGGCCTCCGCGCACCTTCGGCAGGCATAGATAAACACTAGTAGGCTAGAGAGGATGCGCAGCAATTGACTGGTTTGGCAACCCTGGATACAGGGCTGGTAACGGTGTGATTTTCGCCTATAAATCTGGAAATCTGCCACCTCATTGAACAAGATTAGAAAGAGTGAACGTACCCCGTTCACAGACACCAGAATGAACACGTTCAGAGTATCGTTCATGTAGCAGTAATACCTGCGTTCAATTCAAGTTCACCAAAATTATGAACAAGTTCATGAACTTTCGCTCAATGAGCGTGTTCAGGCACAACACTGCCCACCTTATTGGGCAGGAATTCCAATTTGTTGCAGTACATGTGTGTGTAGATCTCATCACCAGAGGCAACCAACTCCCCCTCATAGAACTGATCATTAGGATTCCGAAGAATGCTCTCATGGGATCTAAATAGAACACAGCATTAGGAACCTTCAGGATCTAAAGGAAACAGATCATTAGGGACCTTCAGAGTTAGAACACATCATTAAGAACATTCAGAAAGCTCTCATGGGATCTAAATAGAACACATCATTAGGAACCTTCAGGCTCTAATGAACCGATCATTAGACGGCCGTTCACACTGAACGTGCTTTTCCGCTTGTAAAACGCCAGTGTTCTGAAATTGTGAGTGACAAAAACATGCAAGGTTTCAAAGTAATATATATGCTCTGACTGGTAGCTAGGCAACTGGACCATTGTTGAAGAAAACGCAACCTCAAAAGTTAAACTATTGTCAACTTTGAGCGCTTGCGTTTTTTAGTCACGGGTGTTTTTTCACCTTCACCTTTTTTTACGCGAAGCGCGTAGCAAAGGTGAAGTCGCATCGTTCCATAGGGAAACAACTGAAATCGAGCGCCATAGGCTGCGTCCGAAACAGGAAAAATGCTGCTTTTTGTGGAAGCATTTGGTGGCAGAGAGGCATCAAGGCATGTCCGAAGTGAATAAATGCATTAAAGTCTGCCTTCGAAGGTACCTTTGTTTTGGCCAATTTTTAAGGAAGCATCGATGTTTTCTTCATGCTGCCTTCAGTATCCAACATTCTATAGAATTTAGCGATGTCTTAAAGGTATAATCCGGAGTGAATCAACATGTAGCCCTGCTGTTTTATACTGCTATGCGCTACTGAAAGCCAATTATTTAATTTCGTGCATCGTAGGCCGAGTATGCAAAACGGCAGCTAACACTAACTGAATGAGGCATGTCAAAAACGAAACCTAACCGATTTGCTTTAGTTTTGAAATACCCCATTCTGTTACCGTTAGCTGCCGTTTCGCTATCTCAGTCTGCGTTGCATGAAATCGAGTGATTTAGGTGGCTGTCAGTAGCATTTGGCACTATAAAACAGTAGGGCTACGTGTTGATCCTCTCTGGATTTTTCCTTTAACAACGGTGTCTGAACAATTTAATAAACAAAAAGACTGCGTTCTAATTCGGCATCTAACTAGGCCGTCCGAAACACAGTTGTTAGCAGCTGCCTTGATACCTTCTACGGCAGGTAACTTCATAGACAGTGAAGACAACGAGGCAGCAAGTCCCTACCTTCCCGTTTTGGACTCAGCCATAGTGTGTGAGGTGTTTGCTGTGCTAAGAGATTTGTGTGTATATTTCATAGGTGTCATAGTATTTGGTGTGCTTAATATAAATGCACAGCAATAGAGAAAGTGTATGTGTTGGGGTGGGTGGGGTGGGGGTGCATGCTAACCTGTAGTTACGCAGCAGTTTGGTGACGTAGCATTTTTTGTAGTGTCCACTAGTGTCCTTCTGGTAAAGTTTATAATTATCACTCATCAGTCGCTCCAGCAGGGACACCTCTAGGAGGAGAAGAGAGAGTGTTGTTAACACACACACACACACACACACACACACACACACACACACACACACACTCACCTAGGCCGTGTTTCAAGGCGATGGGTGATCTGAGGATGGGGCCCAGCCGTTTAGGGTCACACACACACACACACACACACACGCACACACTTACCCAGTCCGTGTTTCTTGGTGATGGGTGATCTGAGGATGGGGCCCAGCTGTTTAGAGTCACACACACACACACACACACACACACACACACACACACACACACACACTCTTACCCAGTCCGTGTCTCTTGGCGATGGGTGATCTGAGAATGGGGCCCAGCTGTTTAGGGTCTCCAGCCAGAATCAGAAGACCCGACTCAGGATTCAGTAACCCTGACAACAAGAGAATACACACTTTACTAAACCATTAGACACGTTTCACACACACTCAAGGATAAAAGTGATAGTAAATGAAGTTGAGTGGTCGACAATCCACTAGCTTCCTGAGGCCGTTACTGGGGATACTAATGTGGGCTGTATTTCCGGTCAATAAGCTGCGAAGATTCTGACCGCTTTATGCAATAGGAGTCCACAGAAACGTAACAGCGTCGCATTACAGCATCTCTCAAGAAATATAATTATCCTCCTCCAAATTGCATGTCCAAATGCGCTCAGTGAACAACATAATATCATCATCCATTGTTTATTCAGGGAAAAATGACTGAGCATTAAGCTCTTTTACAGCATTGCCCTGATTTGACAATAAAAAAGATGCAAGCAAACAAAAGTACACAAGGGAAAACAAAAAGACAAAGGAGAAAAAAACCTTATAGGAATAAAAATAAGAATAAAATAAATAATAATAAAAAAAAATCAATTAAAAAAACAAGAACACTTATGTACAGGATTCATATCCATTATCAATGCTTTAAATTTGTCCGCAGACACAAGTTGGTTCAGTTTTAAAACATCTTGTAGCTGGTTCCACTTATTTGGTGCAAAAAAATGAAAAGCCAGTTTACCAACCTCAGATCTAACTGATATTGATTTATGTTGATATATGTGTTACAAGAGGCATTTGGAATTAAACGCTATTTGTGCTAAATCTCACGTCTGTTAAACCGGGGTCCCTTGGAAATAAACCACTAAGAGATTCATGACATGGTTTCAACTTCAGTGGTCTGTTTGCTTACGAAACTTAAAAATAACTGTTGTAAATATTTCTGATTCACCAACGGAAATGTACCTTAGTGTCCCAGAATATCTATTAATAGAAAAAGACCATGACTTGCAAACGATTTATAAGGTAATAGAGGCTCAAATCCCGCTAGTAAACATTAGCTAAATTAGCTCAGATCCTGCGAGCAAACAGAATAAATAGCTAATTCAATGCAGGTATTATGTGATTAACGTGTATGACTAACGCTGTGTATCATGGTTCAGGAGAATCGGGAGAGGTATTTCTTTTAGCGCTAACGCATAACGTTGTGTATGGACGTTTGTCGTCAGTGGAGCACAAATTTGACACTTTCCCGAGAATAATCTAGAATAGAGACTTGATTTGTTTTTGACATACTCATAATTTTTCTCTCTGCGCCTGGGCCGGATTAAATCCTCTGGCGGGCCGGATGCGTGCATTCGGTGTCGTTGGCACTCAGCTACATTCGGTGTGCTACCGCTATTAGCTGATAAGAGTAGGAGTGTTTTCAAAGTCGAGAATGCTTCCTAGGTAGCACACTCGCCTTGGAAGTCGCACACTACAGTAAGTGTGCTACCGCTATTAGCTGATGAGAGTAGATCTCCCCAGTGTAGATTAAACAGGCACGTGCTGAGGCACACAAATTCACACAATCAGTTTGCCTGTCTTATTTGAACCATGGGAAACTGTATGAGTCAGGTGAAAGAGGTCGCTGTGTCCCAAAATTCTCTGGGATGTAATCCCAAATAAACAATGCTCCTTACCTGCCACACATATTACGGTGTCTGGCTCTGTTGCATGTCCGGCCTCATCCACAAATATGTGACTATAATGTCCTGTAGGGATACCTCCACTAACAAGGCTGCACACACACACACACACACACACACACACACACACACACACACACACACACACACACACACACACATACATCAGGTAAGATATAAATTATTGCAAGCGCATGAACACATGCGCACACACACACAGGCACACACACACCAAATTTCGGATTTTCATAAGCGAAGGGATCGATTTGAGAACCAGAACAGACTTAGAGCAGCTTACCACACATACACACACACACACACACACACACGCACACACACACACACACACACACACACAGCTTACCGGCCAGCTGTTATGACAGTAGAAACTAGAACCTTATACTTCATCAAGTCCTCTTTGCAGGGGAACCCAAAACCATCACCACTCAAATTGCAGTGATCCTGAACACACACACACACACACACACACACACACACACACACACACACACACACACACACACAAAGAGAGACAAAATAGACCTGAATGATCCTGAACATATCATCATATATTACATCCATTACAGTACACGCACACACACACACACACACACACACACACACACACACACACACACATATACGTACAGTACCATCACTATTCGGATTGCAATGATCTTGAACTTAGGCCCAGTCCCATTACTCTTCCCTAACACTAGCACTTGTTTTCGAGTGCCCTCCAAAGTGAGTCACCCTCGATTGTGTAGTGAGAAGTGCAGTTTTTTCCCTACAAAATGGGACAGCACTTCGCGTAAAAACGCCTTCACCTGTTTTCCGCATCTACCGTTAAGACTGAAGGGATTTAGGGCTTTAAACCGGGGTAAACTGTTCAAAAGCCGTCATCCATAATTATCATTGAGAGAATCACCCACATGAGAGGCTCTGGTAAATCTGGTGAAAGATTTGCGCGATGTGAAAAATATTGATCTTTTTATTCATGCTTTAACACACCAGTGTGGAAATAACTGAATTTACCTTAAACTAAGATATCCTGACATTAAACAATATATATAGGGATGCACCGATACCACTTTTTTAAAAACCAATACGATACCGATACTTTTGTATGTGTACTTGCCGATACCGAGTACCGATTTTATTTCTGAGATTGGGTTTTCCATGAAAGTGTGAAGCAGAAATTGGGCCTAATGTGCAAATGTGTGTAGATATTATGCACCTTGTAGAATTGTAAATTGAGTGGAAGTCAATTTATATACATTTATAAATTTATTAATTTGTTTAAATCTGAAAACAATGTCAAAAATCTGTAACATCAAATTATAGCATGGAGCATACAAAAGGCCTAGTTGACAAAAGCAAAGACAGAATGTAGTCAAGGAAAACAGATTGTATGTCATCATGGCTGAAATCATTGAATTTTATTTAGCAGCTCAAAATATTTACAGCAAGTTTTTTTTCTTTCTTTTTTTTAACATTATGAAATGTAGCCTAAATAATTGTATGTGGGTGTTAAAACAAAAATAGACTACCAATTGCAAATTCACATGTAGTAAGTGTCTGCTGTAATAACATGGTACAGTCCACCCCTCTGGCTGAAAGAGTAATGGCGCAACCTGCCAAGCTTTGATCGTAACTAGGAGCTGCATGTGCTCAGAACGGCACCGTAACATTTACGCACACATAGAAAACTGCAGTGTGACTTTTTTTTTTGGTAATATACAATTGATTTATTAATATGATCCGATTGGGTTTGGCTCATATATATGTGCTCGGGAGACGTCGAGATGTCGTTTTTAATTCGCAAGGAAAGTTTATGTTTGGCTAACCACTGCTGATCACGGCATCTCAGTAGCCTGTAATGATATGCAACGGAGCTGTTGATTGTAATAATAGCCACCTTATTTAATCACCAGCCCGTAGCAGTACAGATTTTACAATGTGCCTAACTCCTATCGTCGTCATTTATCTTAAAGCATTCCCAAATTGCTGACATTGCTGATTAGTCTGGAAAATGTGCTCGTGTAATGCTTTCAGTTTCTCACTTGCTACTAGCCAGAGGCGCTAACAGATCACCGAAGCCAAATTTTCAGGTCGTTAGTCTCCCCCTAGAGGCCGAAGTCGTTTAGGACAATTCCACACACCTACTGTGTTCATTTTTGATGCGGTGAAAACAGTCTATTCATTGTTGAGTGGTATCGGTGCGTGGTATCGGCAGTTTATGTACGAATACGAGTACGAGTATTTTAACGAAGTATCGGCCCGATACCTGATACTGGTATCGGTATCGGTGCATCCCTAATTATATATACATGCTTGATTGCAATAGTAGCTATATTTTTGAAGTTCTTATCCAGAGCTGAGAGAACTGGGACACAGCTTGTGCATTCGGACACAGATCGGGTACCGACAGCAATCTTTTTGTTTAGTTGATTGAGTTTGCAAAGAATCGTGGGCAATTTCATCTTAACTTCCACTTCACTTCGTTCGAAGTCTGCACCCGACCTCCCTCTGTTTGAAGGGGCGATTTGAAGGGCTGAAAGCCTATCCCTCGGTCCTGAAAGTATCGGGACACACTACACTTATACGTGAACGCGCAAAACCGAGTGTTAGGGCTAAAATCGAGGGAAAGTGGTACTAATGGGACAGGGCATTAAACTTCCATGGAGCCCTTGGTTACATTTTTACACACACACACACACACACACACACCTTGAGTGTTGGGGGTATGGTCTTTGGATTTCTGCTGCTGGCGTAGAGTCGGTACACCTGGTGTTTATCTACGTGATCTAGAACTCTCTCACACAGCAGATCGGCAGCGCTGTTAGACGGGGCACACGCCAGGATGTGGGAACAGGATTCAGATTTATACAGCTGTGGACACACACACACACACAAAAAAAATATGATTGTCTAGCACATACCTGGGCAAACTAAGACCCAGGGGCCAGATGCGGCCCGCGGAGTTATTTAATGCGGCCCGCGGAGCCTTCCCAAAATAATATATAGGCCTTATATATCAAATGTGTTGTATTCATGAAATGCAAATTCCACCCTTTTAAACCTGCATATTAACATGTCCTATGAGTAAAGTGGGGCTACTGGTTTGAGACTTGCCAATTTACCGGCATCAATTGGTTAATTGTTAACACCTGGCCCATTAGTCAATATGTAAAAGCCAATGTGGCCCCTTGGCCAAAATAATTGCCCACCCCTGGTCTAGCATCTCAATTGATCTAGGTGACAACTTCTGGTGTAGTCACACAAACACACACACACACCTCTTTCATGGCCTCCACGACGGTGACAGTTTTACTGGTGCCAGGTAAGCCACAAACACACACACACACACACACACACACACACACACACACACACACACACACACACACACACACACACCTGTTTTTTTTTTTTGCCTTTATTTTACCAGGAAAAAAGGTCCCATTGAGTTACAGTAACTCTTCTCCCAGGGAGTCCTGGCTAAGAGTGGCAGCCAAAAGTTACACATATTTTGACATACAAAGAAGACAAGGACAATCAGAAAAAGAAATAGAACATACAACCACAGTATGACTCACAAGGCAAACAAAAATAAAATAAAAACACACACATAAACACACTACAGGGCACCAAGATCAGAAACAGTGACACTGTTGTGTAAAGGTTGATCTTAAAAGACTTTTAAAAGTATTGAGAGATGGAAGGGACTCTAGCTTTAATGTGTTTTGGAGTTCATTCCAGATGTAAGGTGCATAAGATGAAAAAGACGTCTTTCCCAGTTCTGTTCTAGTTGATGGAGTTACCAATAACAACTTATTTGATGACCTTGTGCTATACACACTAGTATGGTACTTAAGTAAGCTGGAAATATATAAAGGTAATTTACCTAATAATGCTTTAACAATAAAGGTCAAAAGATGGAGTTTCCTTCTAAGGGAAAGGGAGGACCACTGTACCATTTCATATAAAGTGCAGTGGTGAGTCCTATTATCTGCACCAGTAATAAAACGCAAAGCTGAATGATAAAGAACATCCAGCTTTTTTAGCAAGGACAAGGTGGAATGCATATAAATTATATCACCATAATCCAACACTGCCAAGAAAGTGCTTTCTACCAGACGTTTTCTGGCTACATAAGGAAAGCACTTCCTGAATCTGAAATAAAAACCTAACTTTGGTCTCAGTTTTTTAAGAAGACTCTCAATATGAGTTCCAAAAGATAGCTTATCATCCAACCAAATACCCAGGTATTTGTAAGAGGATACTCTATCTATTGGAGTACCGTTTTCTGTTAAAATTGTGTAG
Organism: Sardinella longiceps; assembly: GCA_027497455.2. Classification (NCBI taxonomy): domain Eukaryota; kingdom Metazoa; phylum Chordata; class Actinopteri; order Clupeiformes; family Clupeidae; genus Sardinella; species Sardinella longiceps. The sequence goes on from JAODXP020006367.1 coordinate 15,220, forward strand.
TCAGTAGAAGTATGTGTGCGTGTGAAGTTCATAGCTTTGGTTTTTTTGACATTCAAGACCAACTTTAGTTCCATCAAGGATTTTTGCACCACATTAAAAGCAGACTGTAGATGGTTCACTGCCTCTTTCAGTGATGGTGCAGAGCTGTAAAGAATTGTGTCATCTGCATAGAGATGTACTTTTGTGGGGTTTATGTCCAAACCTAAGTTGTTTATATAAATAGAAAATAAAATAGGACCCAGTATTGATCCCTGGGGGACACCCATTTCTACTTTTAATGATGAAGAGGTAAAATTTTCAATACGCACACACTGAGTTCTACCACTCAAATAGTTAGAGAACCAGTGTAGTACAGTAGTGCTGAAACCTATACTCTGTAGTCTTTGCAAAAGAAGATGATGGTCAACAGTATCAAAGGCTTTAGACAAATCAATAAATATTGCAGCACAAGATTTTTTGTTATCCAAAGCGTTAATAATATCAGTAGTAACAGAGGTTACAGCCGTAATTGTACTGTGCCCTTGCCTGAAACCAGATTGCATAGGACTTAAAACACAGTTGTCAGCTAGGAATTGTTTTAGTTGTTCATTTATAAGGGACTCAAACAATTTAGCCATGACAGATAGTCTGGAAATAGGGCGGTAATTATCAAGGACAGAAGGGTCACCACTTTTGAGTAGTGGGAGAACTAAAGCAGATTTCCATGACCTCGGAATGCAGCCACTACTTAGGCTAAGATTAAAAATGGAGGAGATAGTTCCAGCTATCAGGTTTGCAGCGGTTTTAAAAAAGTATGGTTCAATCTGGTCAGAGCCAGCAGACTTTTTACAGTCTAGGCTTAACAACGCCTTCTCTACTTCTGAGGCAGATATATAAGAGAAGTCAAATTTATTTATAGTTGGGAAATTTGTGTTAGTGTTTTCAACAGAGATAGGTGGGAGAACCGACTGAGTAGCCATTCCTGCATTAATAAAATGATTGTTGAAAGCATCCACTAAATTTTGCTTATCCTTTATCTCCCCTTTGTTTGTTTTTATAACTTCAGGGATTGAGGGAGGTGGAATATCACCTGAAGCGCTTTTAACCAGTTTCCAAAACTTTTGGGGGTCGTTTAAATTTTCATTTATTAAATTCAAATAATGCTGACTTTTTGCATTTTTTATCAGTCTAGTGCATTTATTTCTTAACACCCTATAGTTTAACCAGTATTCACCATTATTGTATTTTTTAGCCTTAGACCATGCTTCATTCCGTTCTCTAATAGCTGCTGCAATAGAATCTTTAAACCAAGGGTTATCCCTACCCCTCACTCTATATCTACGAAGGGGAGCATGTTTTTCAATTATGGATAAAAAAGTTATTTTAAAATAATCCCAGGCCAACTCAACATCATCCATATGCGACACAACATTTATATCACTATGATAAACATCATGAAGAAAAGCCTGTTCATTAAAATGTTTATAATTTCGTTTAAAAATAAATCGTGGCTTGGTTTTAAACATTTTGCAATTTCTAACACAGGCAACCATGCAATGGTCGCTGACATCATTACAAAACACACCAACCGCAGGGAACTTATGTGGGGCATTAGTAAGAATGACATCAATTAATGTCGATTTGTCCATGTTTTTCTGATTGATACGAGTAGGCGACTGAACCAGCTGCGTTAGTTGTAATGCATCGCATAAGTCTCTTAGCACAGATGTAGAAAGCCAGTCCCAGTTCAAGTCGCCCAGAACAATACATTCGCCAGACAGTTTGTGTAGGATATCGGACAGTAGTGCAGTTGCTGCAGCCACAGCCGAGGGCGGCCTGTAGCATCCCACCACAGTGAGTTCTGCACCATTGCGGAGTTTTAATTTAATGGCACACAGTTCGAAAAACTTCGGCTTTGTTATTGTCTCAATGCAGCAACAGTCCAATGAGGCTTTGGAGTATATAGCAACTCCACCTCCTTTATTTTTACGATCAGCCCTAAATAAATTATATCCATCAATGTGAATCATACTGTTTGTTATTGACGGTTTCAGCCATGGTCTCCGACAGGACCATTACGTCGCATTCAGACATTTTCGTCCACAAACGAATAGCGTCTATTTTGTTTATCAGGCTGCGCACGTTCACATGAAAAAAACGTAAGCCATCAAAATTTTTTAGATCATCAGGATTCGTGACCTCAATCAGTTCTGGGCCTGGGTTAGGATGGATATTACCTGATAAAAACAGGAGAAGAGTAATCCACAGGCATGTTGACTTTTTCGGACGGGTAGCTCCTTGCTCACACCTAACGTTACAGGTGAATATGGACCTCATCTCTGTCCAACGGAGCCGCCGCCCATCATAACCGAAAGAGTCCAGTGAAGCCAAATGATGTTTGATGGCCTCCACGCTGGTGACAGTTTTGCCGGTTCCAGGTGGGCCACACACACACACACACACACACACACACACCTGTTTGATGGCCTCCACGACGGTGACAGTTTTGCCGGTACCAGGTGGTCCACACGTACACACACACACACACACACACACACCTGTTTGATGGCCTCCACGACGGTGACAGTTTTGCCGGTACCAGGTGGTCCAAAGAGCAGGTAAGGTGCAGGTCTGGACACTCCGGCTACTATGCTCTGGACAGCAGCGTACTGCTCTGGGTTAGTCTCCAGTTTACGATCAAACAGCCTGGACACACACACACACACACACACACACACACACACACACACACACACACACACACAGTAGAATATTTAGAACAGACTATGCTCTGAACAGCAGCGTACTGCTCTGGGTTTCTCTCCAGTTTACTATCAAACAGTAGCCTGACAGGCCATCTCTGTACAGAAGATTTTCTGTACTTGAGTCTGGAAGGGCTGGATTGGGTAGAGGGCGGGTGCAGCCGTTGTCTGTCAAATCGCCTCTGCAAGCGATTAGCTTAGAAATCTAGACGCCCCTAGCTAGCCTAGTGCTCGCTAATATTATAATTATTTTTTTTTGCTCGCTAATAACCTGTATCACAACTATTGTCATTGCCTGATCTAATATTAACTTCATCTGCAACAAAAACAAAATCCTATGAGCCTTGGCGCTCAGAGTAACAAAAAGATGTCAGTGGAGATGTTTTTTACTGCAGCACTCAGAGCGCTTCAAGTTGAAATCTGTTCAACTTTTAGAACAGCGCTGGGCTCATCAATGTCACTTTTGTCTTGCTAGCCAATCAGAGTCAAGGAAGGGGCGGGATAGACTTAGTCAATACAGTCGGGAGTAGCAAGGGGAAGTTTTCATTCAGTCGAGTCAATTATTGACTGAGTATAAAATGCAGGGCTGATAGTGAAAAAAATCCTGAGGCCGTTACTGGGGATACTGATGTGGGCCGTACTTCTGGTCAATCAGCTGCGATGATTCTGACCGCTTTAGGAGCCCACAGAAACCTAACAGCATCTCATCAGAGCATCTGTCAAGAAACACAACTAGCCTCTTCCAAATTGCATGTCCACGTGCACACAGTGAACATCATAATATGTTGATATATGTGTTACAAGAGGCATTTGGAAATATGTTATATTTGAATGCTGCTGTTTTCAGTTAGCTAGTTCACTAATTAATTAGCATGAAGTAACATTCTACAAATGACGTCATGTCGTCATGATGTCACTGCTTTGGCAACCTAGCAACAGTAAGCACTTGAAAATCCGTTTTTGAGCGCTCTCAGTGCTAAAAGTGCTTTCTGTGGACACAGACCCAATAGATCAAACAAACAGAGAATGACTCCTGACCTCAGTTCCGGCAGGTCCTTAGGCTCAGTGACCTTTGCCCCCGTGGGGAAGAGCAGGTTCCGTAGCTGGTGTTCCTTAGCCAGTTCCACAGCTCTGTGCTGAAGCCGCACGGGGAGACGGTTCACCGTGAACTCCACATCAAAGGTCAGGCCGTCCACAAAGCCGGACATCAGTCTAGGAGAGGGGAAAGATATGGGTAGCATACATTATGTAAAAAGATATAAATTGTAAATAGTATTATTCAAAGCTGTCTCATGTTTCCCAAACTGCTAACACACAATGTAAATAGGGTTAATCTCCCTAAAAACTAATATGCTGCATTTGAAACGGTGCTGTAAGTAAACCTTTAAAGTATTATGTGAATATCAGAATGGAAACATGAAATTCTTTGTTTGAGTGATACAGTAGGTTACATGAATGCAAGGAACATAATAATAATAATAATAATAATAATAATATAATCTCACTGTGCTCCAAAGCCCAGTTTGACTTGATCCAGTTCCACCTGGTGCACGTAGCCCTTGTGTTTGCGTAAGGGCTTTAGGTGGCGCTCTACAGACTTGATGACCAGCAGGTGGTCTCCTCGTAGCACTGAGGGGCGGTTCTCCGCAACGCCAGGCACCTGTAGGAAACACACACACACACACGCACACACACACACTTTGAGCCCCAGCAGCTGCTTGTTGTAGCAAGACCATTTCACCATTTCAGTACATATCACACACACACACACACACCTGGAGTACCAAGAGCTTGTTATCTCGGACCATCTGGGCCCCCTTCATGTCGTACGCCCGGATGTCCACCAGCATCTGATTCTCCTCCAGCTGCAGCAGGAGTTGGAAGCGATCTGTGTAATTCTCAAAACTCAACGGAGACTCCAGCAACGCTCTAAAAACAACAACATAAACAACAACAACAAAACAAAACAACAGATAAATAAACAAACAATCTGTGTGGTTCCCAAAACTCAACTCACACTTCACAAGTTCTCTGACAACAAACAACAACAACAACAACAACAACAACAGGTAAACAAACAAGATCTGGGGTCTGTTTCCCTAAAGAATAACTGGTAAGTTAGCAACTATGTTGGTTACAATGCAATTTCACATTGCCAACTAAGTTGCATTTGAGAAGTTCTCAAGTTTGTGTAGCTTTCTAAGCTCAAGTCAAACTCCAGCAGTGCTCTAATATCAAACAACAGGTAAACAAACAAGTGATCTGGCATCTGTTTTCCAAAAGCACAGTTGCTAATAACCAGGTAGCAACTCACGTTAGTTGGCAATGAGAAATTGCATTGCAACTAACCCAGTTGCTAATTCAATTCCATAATTCAATTAGCAACTATGCTTTTGGGAAACGGACGCCTGTGTAGTTCTCAAAGCTCAACTCAGCTCTGACAACAAACAACAAGTAAACAATCGATATGTGTAGTTCTCAAAGATCACCTCAAACACCAGCAGTGTTCTGAGAACAAACAAACAACAACAACAGTATCAACAGGGATTATGAGAAACACAGACAATCACTACTCCCTGTGCACTGCACATTATCTTTTTTAAGCCACCTCTCCTCAAATAAACCCCTGGAATTTGCGGTGTATGTAAAAGTACCAGTGGACAGTGAGCGGGCCTCTAGCATACTTACTTTTGCTGCAGGAATTTATCTGTCATAGAGGCAGAGCATCCCTGTTTGGATAGGAAACTAATGAGGTCGTCTATGTAGGGAGGGACACTGTGCTTATGTAGGGGTCTCAACCACACCAGCGCTGAATTCTGCAGACTGGTACAAGAGGAGAGGACATTACACACACACACACACACACACACACACACACACACACACACACAATGCTTATGTAGAGGTCTCAACCACACCAGCGCTGAATTCTGCAGACTGGTACAAGAGGAAAAAAGAGCATTACAGTACATTAGGGTTGGTAATGAATGACACAATCGATTATTTGTTTCTTTAAGAATTGTTCAAATAAAAATTCAAACTCAATGAATGATCGTTTATATCTTGCACATTATAGCAGCTAGATTTTCTGGTATCTTACGTGACTAACAACCAGGAGAAATGTTAGAAGGATAGCAGTGTGGGACCATTTCCCAAATAATGTAAGTAGTGTGATGTTATATTTACCAATGTCATTTAAGATAAAAAATGTGTAATATGCTGCTGAATAAATACTGCTTTTGACGCAATTTCAGAAAAGACGTTCTTCCTTATTTAGCCTAGCCTACATGGTTACTGTATTTAGAATAGCTACGCATTTTTGTCAGTTGCATGAATGTGTGACCACTGGAATATGCGAACCACCTGAGACCTTGGTCCCCTGCTAATGCAAATGTGGAGAAATATAAGCCATGTTATGTATGTATTTGACATAAATTAGTGTGGGAAGATAGATGGGGGTTTAACCCTGTAAATATCCTATGGCCCTGAAACAATTTGGTCTTAAGCCAATTTCTCACATGTAAAATAAATGGAAAAGAAAACATTATGAGGGAGTGATCATACAGTAATAAAAGGCAGTAAAGGTAGAGGAGAAAAGTGTGTGTGTGTGTGTGTGTGTGTGTGTGTGTGTGTGTGTGTGTTTCTACAGCATGTGTGAATAAAACTTAAGGTCTTACGAGTCTGGTTTCACTCCTTCCTCCACAATGAAGGGTTCATGCCTCACATACAGCTTTGCCTAGTACAGAGCACAGGAACATCACTGGTTTGTCAAGTAGTCATATGTCATGTCATACAGTATGTATTCATATAATCCAGTGTAAATCGATCCATAGCCCTGTTGTTAAAGCAGAATTTCCCCCGAAATTATGTTAAGCCCTGTTTTCGGTTAACTTACAATAAAACACGATGGTTAAGATTGACATTTTGACAAACGCTTCTGTTCCGAGAATTTTCGGTTGTTGCTGTAGCATCTTCCCATCACCAGAACGGGAGTCTATTTACACTTAAATAATCCTTCCTAAAATGCATTAAATGTTAGTTTACAAAGATGTGAAACTCACCAAGTGGTCTGTAGTGTTCACTGATATACTGACATAAATATCACTGCAAAATGGATTTCGTGTGAGTGACGTATTACTTCCCAGCAGTCAGTGGGGTTTGACTACAAACTACAATAAAACTTGCTACAAGTCATATTTTGCTGTGATATTTATGTCAGCATATCAGTGAACACTACAGACCACTCTGTGAGTTTCACACCATTGTAAACAGACCATTGTACAAACACCATTGTACAACATTCTCGGAACAGAAGCGTTGGTCAAAATGTCAATTTCTATTTCATCGCAGATATCCGAAAACAAGGCTTAACATCATTTTGGGCTAAATTCAGCTTTAAACTTACTCACCAAGTGCTGTACATAGGGAAAAGAATAAGAAAATTTGATACAACATAGACCAAGCAGTGCACTGGCAACTAACACTAAATGAATGGGGCATAACGACTTACTTTCAGTTTCATTTCATTATGCCCCATTCACTCAGCATTAGTAATCAGTTTGCTCTTCAATCTATGTATACCATCAAATTCTTTCTTATTTTTTTCTTTCTTAAAGACAGCCTTCAGGTCGCCTACCGGGAACAACAGTTACTGCACTGGGGCATTGGGATTACATCAGCACTGTCTAGCCAGGTAAACCCTGTTTTTTACTGTCAATGGGTAAACCCAAGTCTCGCCCTCAGTCTGTAATCTAAGGTCTACAGCCCACGCTTCTGGCTGCGATAACACCCACTGTTATTATTCCCGGTCAGTTTCTGTTGTGTTTTCTCCTTAGGACCGACGCTGAAATGAAACTTAACTGTGCTTTCGACTTTGGTCATCATGGAAGCCCTCTCTAGTATTGCGAAAATATGCCTATTATAATGTAAACTATCGGTCTATTGATAACATATGTTACCATTTGCGATCGAAGGTTTGTGATCTTACCTGAGTGTTTGCTCGAAATATACCACCGGATCCATAGATGAGTCCAGAGCACTTAGCGACATATAGAACTCTTGCAAAATTTGGAGAACCACTAAGAGAAATAATTAAACTAAAATGTTTAATAGAATGCCTAGGCTATATAATGTTAATAAAAGAGTTATAGGCTATGCGAATTTTATGTTTAATTAGGACGAGTGCTCACCTGGATTTGAATTCATTGTAAATCCGTTTCAGAGCTTCTTTTTCAAACCAATGCGATCCTCTATCAGTTTCATCCAAGTGACCCACAAACTTAAGACCAACCTCACGGAGTTCCCCCATCTTCCATTTGCGAGGCATTACGAGTTTCTACAAGTTTAAGTCAAACTAAATTCAAGTAAATTAAAGTAAATTCAAACGCTTAAATCAATCGCTATTGCGACCTCCGCTGAGAATGATACTGTGACCAGTTACTGTAGGCCTAGGCTATAAATTCTTACATAGGCTAATAAAATGCTGTGACGTTTTCGAGGCGCGCTTGTCTTTCCGGCCACAGTGTCTCTGTTGCGTTCAGGCTCAAACGTTAAAAAGTTAAATGATAGGCCTACCAATGTACCCACAAAAAAGTTGTGATTTAATCCGTCTTGGTTTTTGTTTAGTTTTGGTTTGTAGGCCTATTTTAGCCCACATGTCCATACACTTAAGAACATACTGTAGGCCTAAGCATTTCAGCTGCATGTTGGCTGCCTTTTGGTTTAGGTGAGTGAAGTTCAGATTGCAGTGTTTACTTTGATAATACCTTCTATAAACCCAGTTAAACATCATAAATGCATTTACAATGGGTTATCACAGGTTTTTATACATTCTCGTGACTGTAGCCACATAAACTGTGAACAATGTTTTGTGGCACTTCAAGTTATATTAAAGATGACAATAGAAGATAATATTATGTTATTTGTTATTTTGATGTTATTGCTACAGGGCATGTAGATGAACAAAGTGTTGTTCTGTATGAACCTCTTCTGCTGAATGCTGAATGGGCTGTAAAGTGTAAAGCATGGGTTCTCAGGGCCTATTTAGGGACCCAACATTGAACTGCGGGCCACCACAGGGGGGGGGGGAATCCCTTCTTTCAAAGCAATTAACAGTTTTAAAGACCTTATCACCTACCTAGTACAGATGTTATCACTTTGAGAACCTAAAGGATGTGTGCGCACGCACACACACACACACACACACACACACACACACACACACACACACACACACACACACACAGAGAGACACTTTTTTCCCCCTCAGATGGCATGGGATCAATGCACACACATTGATCTGCAGTCCCCAATGTGTAAATCAAATGAGATTAGTTTCAGGAATGGAAATGAAAACAATACACACACACACACACACACACACACACACACACACACACACACACACACACACACACACTCACCTGAAGAAGAGGATGTTTGGAGAGGGCTTCTCCGTGCAGGTACACTAGTCCACCAGGGGGCGGTAGTGTATATTGTATAGTTTGAACTTTATTTATCACTGGTCACAAGTAGCAGAGAAATGAGCCATTAAACCCATCTATCCCCTACATATTTATTTATTATAGTCAAGTGGGAGACAGGACAGGATGAGAGGGATGGAAAGAAAAACAGAATACATGGGGACACACATGGGGAGGGAAAAACAACCCCAGACTGCTCTATACTGTAGGCTATGTAAGCAAAATATGTGAACAGAAAAATCACCTCAGCAACACAGACACATCATAAGGATACTATACAATGTGAAAGATGTATGTGTGTGTATGTATGTAATGTACATATGTATGTGTGTATGTATGCATGTATGTATGTATGTATGGAGGAGCTTTGTATGTAAGCTAAATATGTGAACAGAAAACCCCCTCAGCAACACAGGCACATAATGAGGACACTTTACAACATGAAAGACCCAGGGCTGTTAACAGGGGGTTGGTGGAGGTAGCCCAGTGTAAGCCAAAGTCATAGACTGTATATAATACTGTAATAGACTGTATGTATAGAACGGCCAAAGTAAGCACTCAAAGTGAGTAGGCATCAGTAGCACCGTCTGCTTGCCATACTGGGGTTAAAAAGCGGCCAAGGCGTGGGGTGTAGTGTGTGTGTGTGTGTGTGTGTGTGTGTGTGTGTGTGTTGGGGTGGAAGCATGATATCGGTATGTATGTATGTATGTATGTATGTTTAAGTATGCATGTACGTATAGACACATGTATACTGTATATGTATGTATATATGCATGTATGTATGTATAGATGCATGTATGTATATATGTATAGATGCATGTATGTATATATGTATGTATGTATGTATGTATGTATGTACAGTATATATGTATGCATGTATGTGTGTATGTATCTACTGTATGTATGTATGTATTGTAGGAGTTTGGTATGTGCAGACCTGGAGAGCCGCTTCCTCTGACACCACAGCCCTGATGCCTCAGTCAGTGGGATTGAACACTCTAGAACCTTTTGATGATAACAAAGCATGTTGCCACGGTGATGGCCTTGATCGGATCCCAGGCGGAGTCAACTATCAGCAGGTGTCTGTGAGGGTGGGGGGGTGGGGGTGGGGAGGGAATGCAAGAGCGTCTCGCAGCTGTAATCTTCTGGGGGAGTTGTGCTGTAGCTGCAGAGGCGGCCTTGGCTGGTCGAGGAGGCCGAGAGTAGATTAATTAATTAATTAATTACGATTGTTGAGTCTTGGAGCGAAGAGTCGCATTCCATCCCACACGACCGACTACTCTCTTCGCCCATTCTGTTCCTCCAATCGACCCATCTGCCTTTCCAAAGCCGAGACCTTCTCCAAGAGGTTGTTCATGTTGCGGATCACGGTCGAGAGGTACTCCAGGACACGGTTAATAGCAGACGTCTGATTGGCCACTGCTCTGGCCAGCGCGTCGATGACGACCACTATCTGCTCTCCTCGATGAATCATGTAGAGCATTAGTATGGCCATCAGGATAGTTACGATCGTGGATAGACTGGCCAGGATCAGTATCGTCCACCTCCCCTCTCGTTAGCAACCGCCTGGCTATCTACGGATGTTCCGCTGGTACTGGCCGGTTCCCACCAACCCAGGCCTTCCATGTCGGTTCTAGTGTCAGTTCCGTTGACAGACCAGTTCATTAGATCCATGGTTCTTGTGTGAGTTTGAGGAGCAGTGCAGAGCAGAGAGAGTCTCTCAGGAGTGTAAGACAGTAGAATAGACCGGAGAGGAGGAGCATAGCATAGCAGGGGAGATAAGAGGAGAAAAATACCACCGCCAAATCTCACAAAGCAACCTCTTCAAAAAACACCAGCTAAACAAAGCTGTTCTGTAGATGTGTTTTCCTACTTGTTGTACAGTCGATTCTTACATATTGTGTGGAAATATTTATTTCATTTTTTTCATTCAATTGTTTCTCACCTGAGGAAGAGGATGGGAGGAGAGGAAGCACGCTAACCATGCAAGCACAGTACTCCACAAGAGGGCGCTGGTGTATATTCTATTTTAGTTTGAACAGTACTACTCAAATTCTGTCCTCTTTCATTTCAAAGAGGAGGTTGGGAGTCTTGCCCCTGATGAAGTGAAACGTTGTTGCACACAATTGAGTCTAGTTACTACATTAATTGAGTCTAGTTACTACATTAATTGAGTCTAATTACTACATTAATTGAGTCTAATTACTTTGTCTTCCCACACCTTTGGATCTCATCTAATTGGTTTAATTTCTCTGTTGGTTCCTATTAGTGATTATAATGTTGTGTGTGTGTGTGTGTGTGTGTGTGAGAGAGAGAGAGAGAGAGAGAGAGAGAGAGAGAGAGAGAGAGAGAGAGAGATGTGTGTGTGTGTGTGTGTCTGTCTAAGGTGAGGGGTCAGGTTTGTTTGACTTCTAAGCATTGTGACACCCTGAGGTGTTTGCATTCGCTGGGATGACATCTTTTGCAGATACCAATCCAAGCTGTTAACCTTTTGATAGGGAACCAACCTGTTGACAAAGTCTCTCTCTCTCTCTCTCTCTCTCTCTCTCTCTCTCTCTCTCTCTCTCTCTCTCTCTGTAATGTTTTTATCCGTTTATAAATGTAAGTCATTTAAACTAAAGTCACCTCACTTTCAGTCACTTAGAGACAGAAAAAAATTCATCCATCTGAATGTCTCAGGGAATCTTTACAATTAAAAACTGATCCACTATGCACTCTCACATGCTGTGTGTGTGTGTGTGTGTGTGTGTGTGTGTGTGTGTGTGTGTGTGTGTGTGTGTGTGTGTGTGTTGTTGTGTGTTGGATGTGTGTGTGTGTGTGTGTGTGTGTGTGTGTGTGTGTGTGTGTGTGTGTGTGTGTGTAGAGTGTGTGTGTGTGGTGTGTGTGTGTGTGTGTGTGTGTGTGTGTGTGTGTACCTGTATGTGTTGGTGGGTCATCAGCCTCCTCCTTCTCTAAGGTCTAGTTGGTGATGAGCAGTAATCTTGTGAGCCAGTCTCTGAATCACACATGCAGCTCTCTCTCTCTCTCTCTCTCTCTCTCTCTCTCTCTCTCTCTCTCT